>WAAD01013091.1:0-106013 GCA_013389945.1 Fregata magnificens
GGCTCCTCTCCAGTGAGCCTGGTTATATCCCCTTAGCCGCTCCTAAAGTGTTTACACAGATGTTTCTTTCACCTTGCATTTATAGTTGCCACAAAGCTGATCAAAATGCAGAATACCATGTTGTAGGCACGTTCATGTTTTAATTACATGTTTTTGTGGAATAGTCTGCATTGTTTTCAGGAGTTCCATAAATAAAACTGGCTACCATCGCACCCCAGTTTACTGGGGGGAAAGCAGAGCAGGGCTGACAGCATACTTCCTGGGGTGATGAGGGAGAGCAGACTGAGCCTTCTGGAAAATGAAAGATGTGGAAGCTTGACGAGGCTTTTAAACTTCCACCTTGAGGATCCCTCTGGCTGAATAGCTGGGAACATGCTTCAGGCAGGCTGGTCAACCTGGCTAAAGTTCAAGTCCTCATACAAAGTGCAGAGACAGGTTCAAGGATCTTGGATCCAACGTATTTGAGATTGTTGGAATTAGCTAAGGTTTGGGATTTTTGGTGGGATTTTGTTTTGGTTTTTTTTTTTCCTTCAGGTAGCCATTCATTTCTCCAAGCATAGATAGCAGCTCTGGCAGCAGGAATTGAAAGGAAATACAGCAAAATAGGGATGTGCTGAATTAAGAAGGTACACTTATACTGACATGCCTAACGTTGCTGATGACAGTCTCATACTCAAGCGTTCACACTTAGCTGTGACAGAGGTTAACCCCCAAGCCAGAAGTACAGAACGTGCATAAAAGGAGTTGGGGGCAGGTTTGTTTTGCTTTGTTTGTTTGTTTTTGTTTGGTTTGTTTTGGGGGTTTTTTTTGTTTAATAGGCTTTTTGCTCCTTCCCTCTCGTCAGCTTTGTGGAAAGTTAAAACCAGTCTTGCCTTTGTCAGCAGCCTTGGTGTTTCCATGTTCCAGACCTAAAAGGAAAGCACTGCCTTACCTGAAGCACACAAACGCAGAGGAGGTTACAGGGCTATTCTGGGGAGGGGAGCTGGAGCCAAGAGGAGTTTAGAGCCAGGCAGTGGGTGAATGGAAAAGGCACCTCCTGGTTTTCAGAGCTAGGGCTTAGAGTGCATCTTGGAAATGTGTGTACACACACGAAGAAGCAGACAGATCTCTGTTAATTGTGCTGTAAAGTCTGATGAATTTTAATACAAGAAATTTAATCACTGCAATTTACTTCTGAAGCCCAACACACTTGCCTGATATGTGAACAAGCAGATGTGCTCGTTCACACAGCAGTGAGGATCACAGGTAAGACAGAAGAAAGGGGGAAGGAGATTAGATGTGGCTCAAGTTGCTAGAAGTGCAAAACGGTTTGCTTCAGGAAAACGGAAGACTCAGACTGGACGCATCTCTCCAGCTCCAAGTTTCTTTGATCTGAGGCATCAAAGTACTGATTTGCTTAATGGTGCCAGGGCAGTGCTATTCACAGAGAAAACTGTCCACTCATGTCACCAGCGGTACCCTGGCCTGGGAAACAAGAAAGTGAGAGAGGTTCCCTTTGGTCTTTAAGCTTAGAGCCCAATTAACTGTGTAGCTCTCTGGGCACGCAGCAGAGGTGAGGTTTGGGGGGAAGCAGTGGTAACAGCAGCACCTGACAGCAATATTGCCTACTAGGTGAAGAAGCAGAAGAGAGATTATGGAAGTAATAACAGACAGACTGTGGGGACAGGGGATTCTGGTTTTGTAGAGCAGAATTGAAAGGGGCATATAGAGAGCAACAGCTAAGTTAGTTGTCTCCTTTTTACAGGTTTACAGTAGGGAGCACAGGAGTTAGATCACTACTTATGCATTTAATCATCAGCACTCAAGACCACTAATAGATCTCTTATTCCCAATGGCCATTGCTCTTCAGAACAGATAGATCTGAGACTGTTTAATACATCACTCAACATCTTCAGAAAGCATCTAAACAGCATGGAAGCTTTTTTTGTTCTTAAATAACACTTTTCTTTTTTTTTTTTAAATACAACAGCCATACTTTAGACTCTTCTTCTCCACCCCCACCCCAAAATCTTAATAGATTTACTAGATAATATATCCTGAACAGATTAGAGCCTTTCATGGCTGCCTCAGCCTTGGAAGTGAAGGTCACTGTCACCACTGAACCTTGAGATTTTATGGGATAGAGGGAAGCATCACCACAGAAGTTGCCTGCAAAATAGACCAGGATGGGACACAAGCCTTCTGCTTTCCCATTTTTCTCTTGAAAGTTCTGTAAGACTAAGCCTTGCAAAATGCAGTGTCAGAAAAGATTTCCCTTTCTAAAAGCCTCTTAATGATGGCATTCGGCTTTGAATTCATGCATTGGACTACAGACATGTCCAGAAGATAGCTTGCTATGCTTGTAACCAGAATGGTAACTATTTGTCTGTTCTTCAAACAGAAAAATAGTTAGAGGCACCTGTTATAACCACTACAAATCACTAGTTGCAAGTGCCCACTGCCTAGACTACTCTGATCAGAACAAATCCCTGCTCCGACAGAGAGCCCCCACCTCAGGCTCTTTTTTGCAAGACACTATGCAACGCTCATGAGACTGTGGGACATCCATATTCCCTGGAGAATAAGTCACTTCGAGAGTAACTGAGACCTGGCACTGAAGACCCTTGTATCCATGAGTGCCTGAATAGTTTAAATTTCCAGTCTATGCTTTCTCCTCTCGATGCAGAAGATACTTGCACAGCTTTGCTTCCCCAGCAATATCCTACCTAACCAAGCCAATAGCTCCTTAGTCAGAGTGGGTGGGTACTTCCCCTGGCGCAGCAGGGCAGTAGGAAAAGCTTCCCTTCCCTTGGCCCCATCGCTTTGACCTGCTGCCTTTGGCACACAGCTTCCGACACACACAGCAAGTTGTCATGCTGCAAGTTCAAGCCTGGGAAAGAGCAACCCAGAAAGACTCACGTTGTTCTGAGGCAGAGCCATGCCATGATTAGGACCTCGCATCCAATACGGTTGATTGCAACAGTATTTCAAGGAAGGGAAAGATACTGAGCTAGCTGAAGTAGCTCCAAGTATTATCAGAAATCCCTCCTGGAGCATGGAAGTGTGCCATGTAAAACTCCCCGTCTGTCTGCAAAAGAAACTTAGTTCAGCTCCTCTGTTTCTCTCACCCCAGCATTAAGGTGAGCTCTCTCTCACCTATTAACTCTTTGGTTAGTCCAAATCCTCCCTACACCATCAGTTGGCCATGACAATTAGAGAGATTTCTTTCAGTCCAGAAGTCCAGGACTTCAAGCTGAATAATGGATTTTAATGGGGCTACAATTCTCCAGTGGCAGCTGCAGCACAAAGCAAAGAACAAAGTCACAATGCCAGCATATTTTACAATTGGTTCTTATTTCCTAGGGATAGCTATCAAAATGTGAGCAAAGGCAAAAGGGATTGTAATGCCCATTAAAAAGAGAAAAGAAAAAAAAAAATAAAATCAAAGGTGGGATACTGGTCCAAATCTATTTTGGTCATATTATTCATTACTTCTGAAGTTAAGCTTTCAAACAGTTTAGAAGTCTATACTATTGCCATGTGAATGGAAAGTTATCTCTTACCCTAAGTAAGCACGATAAGGGAGGAAGAAAAGGAAACAGATGAAAGTGCCAAAAGATTTTTAGTGACTTAGTTTAGCATTGCCATTGTTAACCCCTCAGTTACGCCATGTTCAGGCCTCTGACATGCTTTATGTTTTGCCCAGACGTGTCAGATTTGTCTGCTGTTTGCTGGAAAGAAGGTACTGGTACCCCCCAGCTTTCCTAACTCTCTTTGGGGAACTTGCCCAGCTTTCTAACATGCACTGAAATACCTATGGATTAATTAAAAGCCACATCACAGATATTTGCAGATTTTCACATGGGAGTTACAAAAGCCAGAAGAACTCGGGTGCTCACCTGGTGGCATTTGTGTATCTCATGGGGTATGCCGATGACTGGATCATTCCTTCCCGATTTGTAAGGATGATATCCATGCCTCATGACAACTCTGAGCTCATCTCCTTGGGATTTTTGGGGCATTGCCAGGATTTTGTCCTGGAAAGAATAAGAATGTAGAGCATTAAATTCAGCTTTAATATTAAGTTTTAAGTGGACTTTCACCTGGGACTAGGTGAAATTCCTATATGACATGTCACCCTCACAGAAAAGCATGGATCATGGGTGAGAGCCAAACAGAGGAGCAGAACCTTGAAATATTCATTTTAAAAGTTCATCTGGAAAAAGGTGTGTTCAATTAGAGGACAAACCAATTAGGAAAGCCACTACATTCCTATTCTACCAGGCCAGACATTGTTCATCATAATCTTACAAAACTCAAACTCACTTTAGCCTTGTTCCAAGCTTCAGCATTTTGCATATCAGTCAGCTTCATCCAGGCTAGAGCTTCGGAGAGCTCTGTTTTTTCATACGTTTGGAGAACATCTGTATGTAAAGTCTCCTGAAAGTCTGTAAAGGCATCTTGAAAACAAGTGCATTCTTGAAGCTTCAGTCAAGCAGGTCAGTTCATCTTTAGAGAGAAGTGGTTGTACAGCTTGACTGTACCTTGGACCCTGAACATCAAGTATTCAGTGCTGAAAGCAGCAGGGCCAATAGAGCAGAGCACCATTTTCACCACAGGTCCAGGCCTCTGGAGAACCACAGGAGACTGCACAGTACTGCATAGCACAGCTAGAATCGAATCCAAGCGCATCACCACTACTGTAAAAACACCATTTGAGAAATGTAGGCAAAAGTCATACAAGTTACTCTGTGGAAAGGCAGAAAAGTAAGGAACTATTCACATTTGAGAGATATTCAAAGCCGGTAATGTGGCTGCTAGGCAGTCACCTCCTGATGAGGCAGCTGGCAGCACCTCCAGTCCCTGTCCTGCAAGAAGTGCCCTGCTGCTGGCCAGCAAGGGTTTGTTCAGTTCCTTGCACAATATCAGCTGCCCAAAGTCTACCTATGAGGCTAGGCATTTTGTTTGCTTTATTTGTCCTGAAAAATTGCTAGGCTACTTAAGGGTTCATTCTTGGACTTAAATTGAAAATGGGATGGGACAGGGAATTTTTGCCATTACTCCACCTCCACTGAGAGGTACTTTCAGTTGTTAAGCATACTAAATTGTTTTCAGGTTACTTTCTGGCTCTCTGAATTTTCCAGCCTCTTTCTCCCCTGTCATACCATCATCCTAAATTTCTAGCTCATGCTGACATGAAAGCCCAAGTCTACGTTTTAGGTTCCTCCGTAAATGTAATTTTGTTTAAAGACAGGCACCCACTGACTTCTGTTGCTCACTGGCTCTAGAGAAGGAGGAGAAAAAAAAAAAAAGAAAACAGGCTGTTTCAATATGTTGGCATATAAATAGACATAGGAATGTAGTTTAATATACCCAACCTTGAAAAACTGCCAGCCATAACAAATGCTATTACATAGCAGCAAGTCTGTGTGCTGGAGGATGCTCCAGGGAGCTATCTATTAGACTCCTATTCAGGGAAAAGTTTGACTGATGGCCCCATTTCTGATAGCGTTTTCCTCTGTCCTGCGTATAAATAGTTATGATAGTTAAACTGTTATTCTCAGCTGTAATAGACATACTTCTAGAATTTTTGTGTGTGCTTTTATAAATAAGTTGTTGGAGGAAGATAGCTGTGGAGTCCTCTAAGAGCTCCTTAGCACATCCTCTGTCTTTCTCCTCTCCTGTCCTTTCACTCCTAACTCAGAGTTAACTGACATGGTAAATTTTAGATTTGGTGGGTGGGGTGGTTTTCTTGTTTTCTTAATGAAAAAAATATTCCTAACATGTTCCATACCCTAAAGGTCTTCATCTGGAAGCATTACTACTGTATTTGGTAATAAAAGGGCATTCTTGTTCACGTGTCAGGAAAAAAAAAAAGCTTATTTCCCTTATGTGAGAGCCGTGATGATTATGCACATAGCCCTCATCTACACCCAGATAGAAGTTAAGTAGGGCCTCTTCCCTAGAACATTAGCTATCACCACTGGTGTGATGCAAGAGGATGAAGGTCTACACAGAATAGCTATTATCCAAAAAACCTTCTCCAGAGGCATCACTTAATTTTGAAAATATTTGGAGAATACATACACTAGAATTCACCCACAGGACTCCCAAAGGCTGATGGTGGATTTCTCCACCATATGTTGTCTACCAGGATGTCAGTGTGGATACCTACCAGCAGAAATGCTTCTGTGTAACTGGTTTACAACATCTGTAATCACAATAAATTAAACCTATACAGAGGCAGAATAAAGGGGGATGAGGGAGGGGAAGAAACAAACGCGTTGAAGAGCTGGGAAGGGATGCTGGGAGAAGGAACATCTTCACAGGTCAGAGATCCTTCAGCACACCCAGTAAAACCTCTGCAAGATCTAGCCTTCATGAGTTTTCCCCCCACTCATTTCCTATTGCTTCCCCCCTCTCCATTTATATTTTGTGCTAACAAATTCCAATTAATTCCTTCTGCTTTCAAGTTGCTGTCTGATACTTCCCTTTGATGTCCCTACTCCTTACCTTGCAAAAATTAGTGACCAAGCATTCCTTAGTCACCTTTCTGTGCCATTCATGGCAGTCTATAAAGCCATTGCATTTTGCCTCCATTATCTTTTCCAGCCTGCTGAGTCCATTTAGTCTCTCCCTGCAGAGAGCCAGACCAACCCCTGGGTACCTGTCATACTCCTCTGTGCTTCTAGATCCTTTTCAGACTGTGTGCAGGAGGGGGAAAAATTAAATCAACCCCACCCTCAGTATTAAAAAAATTGGTTCCTCAGGTTTGTACAGTAGATCATGTTTTATTCTTTACCCGTTCAGACACTGACACCTTGTTTTGTATTTTTCATGGCTACGAATCTGCTCCAGTGACTCTACAATGTTTCAGTGATAGCAGTTAAATTAAAGCCCATCACTTGTGGAGATAAAGGCATGATGGTCCTCCCTTCTGTCCCAAGACTTCAATACTATGAAGGTAGAGATTTATTTTCTTTATATATAAAAATGTTGAGATACTATGCAGCTTGTACAGCAGACAAGAAAGCTGGCATTTGACTCGCCCTTTTAAACAGATGTAGGGGTGTGCTACTGCCCTGCATTTTCATCTCTTCCACTTTTTCCCCTACTCTGTGTACAGAGCCTTTAAAACAGGAAGCAAAAAGCATTTCCTCCATGCATTTCAAAATAGCCCAACTCACTGGAGTAACCTTTATGTGCTGCTGCTCCCTGCCACACTGCACTTCAACTGGATTTTACTTAACTGCATAGTGTGCAGTACATGAGCAAACCACACATGTGGACACATAGGCCTCCAGGAATCTAAACTTTCCAGTAAAGGACATTAAAGCTCTCGCTTCCATTTTATTTTAGCTTTCTTTTAATTCTGTGGATTGTGTTCATCTAGATTAGTGTCTCAGTGACCGGATTGCACCTCAGCAGGGTCAGGGTGAGGAAGACCATAGCCCTCTGCACAGGAAATAATACATTTTCTGGTATTAAGAGCCACACTCCTGTTTCCCAGACGCTAATGCTTCAGTGTCATCCATTCCACCTCCAAGAGGCAAATAATACATACTGTCATTGCATCTCACTTTATTGTCTCAGAAGGTATAGATGAAGGGAGGCTGACTTTGAGTAAGAAGCTGCCAATACAGAAGGTCACAAGTCACTTATATAGACAAGTGTCCATAAGGGTTTGCCCAAATACCACAGCTTATTTCCTAGTGTTGAAGAGGGCTGTTCTCCTACTGGGTCCATGCAGCACACTGACACAGGGATTAAGGTCTTCAGCCAAGTTTACAGCCTGGGCTCTGAAGCTTAATTTAAGATTGCCACACATGGGAGGTGTGCAGCTGGGGCTGGAAACTCTTTCTGAAGCTGGCCCAAGTGAAAGTGAGAAATCTCTAAGACTGACTGTCCTCAGCTGGATCGTTTGTTGTTACCTAGCACTTTTCTTCCTTGCTGGCTCTCTTCACAAATGCCAAGAAACTCCTCTTGGCAGTTCAGTGATGATGTTATTGACAGATGCTTTACTATAATCTTTGCCATGCCCTTCAGAGACAGAGTATCCAAGAACACTCTGTGCTTCCCACATATCCTGATGAGGAAGGAGCAGAGATAAACCCCCGGGGCACTTCTAACTCCACTTCTGACGCACATTCTGTGGATAAATGTGCACTTCAGTGATAAAAGCATTAAGAGAAGACAGTAAGAGCTTTCCACAAAACCTGCCAGTTCTGCCCATGATTGAAGACGGTCTTGCCAGTCAATAAAGTTAGTGGGAAATGGTTTTCCAATATTTAGTTGGTTTGGGTTTTTTTTTTTGTTGTTGTTGGTTTTTGGGGGTTTTTTTGTTTTTTTGTTTTTTTGTTTTTTTGTTTTTTAAAAAAAAAAACCTGTTCCCCACCCACCCCAGCGTTACTGGACTTGCTGGAAGTCTGAATATCCTGATATCACTGGCAAGAGCACAGCTACTGCAGCCACTAGAAAAGCCAAAATGAATGGACCTGATAAAAAGCTTAATGCTACATAGGGCAGNATCAGTTGGATCGTTTCTTAGGCTCCAGCATGCAGGCTGGTACAAGCCTGTAGGAGTTCTCAAAGTGTACATGGTCACAAGGCAGTCCTGTCGCCTTAGCCTCAGGGACCCAGGCAGCGGACACAAGCTAGGCAGCATAAAGGAGTGAGCTGCCAGGCCTTAGAAAAAAGCAGACTTGCTTGCAAATTTGCTCTGAGCTGTAAAACAGATGCCAGGTTGGTCAAGTACCTGGGCTAACAGGCCTACCAACCTCAAATACTCACTCATTTCTGAGGAAGAAATATAATTATTTTTTAATTGACCTTGTGACCAGCCCTTGACAAGAGTCATGAAATACTACGCTTTTGTCTATGCACTCTCTGGTTCTCCAGAAACACAGGAGGAGAACAGGCTTAGCCTGTAGCTGCATGCACACACAGTGCAGTCAGATTCAACACTTGTTAAATAAGAGACAAAATCAACAGGGAAATATTTGGAAGCATCTGAGTGGTTATAACAGAGCAGGAGGAGAGAAAACAAGATCACTAATGAGAACTCTATGTCCCTTTAGTACCAAGCATAATAGGGTTGTTTGCCTCCCAAGGCAGCAATTTTTAAAGTCATACCCTCTGTAGAGCAACTTAAATTCTGTTTAAGTGTGCTTCCTCCCACACCAACATTTACGAGCTTTCTGCTCAGACTGGATGCTGACACCACGCCATGTCTCTGCGTACCTGCACGGGATGCTGAGAGCGCAGAGGGGGAGAGCTGAGCCCTTCCGCTGGGTAGAAATCCTTCAAATCCAGAAAGGATATGAGGAACATTTGCCTCCTGAGGAAGGTGCTGCGGTGTGAACAGCACTGCACAGCAGCGCTTGTTAGAGGGCACACACAGGGAAGCGTGACTTGGCTTAACCCACAGTGGAAGAGAGCTTGGCCAAGCTGAGTTATGGGGAGGGTACCCTTCCTCCAGGAGAGCTGGCCTTAAAAAAAAAAAAAACAAAAACAACAAAAAAAAACAAAACCAAAAAAAACCCCACCACACCACCAAAACCCAAACCTCTTCCACCACAGTCTAGGCTGAAAAGCAATGAGTTAATCACACAGCTTTGCACAAGGGCAAGGCAAGGGCTCCTGCATGTACTCAGCACTGTTGGACAACATGGGCCCTGTGCTTGCATCAGGGAACAGCGGTGCGGGTGTGGGTACAGCGGTCTGGAAGTGGGTAAAGCCCAACAGGCTGAGCTACAACAGCTTGTCTCTAGGTTCGTTTTAAAAATCGTTTTTGCATTCAGGGTGACACCCCAATTCAGGTGTCACTTGCCATGACTTTGAGCTCACCCAGCGATGAGTGGCTCAGCTGAGACAAGCCCGCTCCAGCGCAGGCAAGAGCCTTGCGTGTGTTTCCAGCCCCTTCTAATCAGCCCTGGAGCTGCTGTGCTAATGATGCCCCCGCAGTCACTGGCTGGGCTGCACTTTCCCAAGGAGAGAAAGCATCCCCACCTCCTGTTGTTTATCACTTTGGGGGACCTATTTTTATCTCAGTGGTGTGATGTCTTGGAGCACCAGCAAGGATGCCAGTGGGAAGAGGAGGAAAGCACACGCTGCATATGCCAACGCCCTGGCTACAGCAGAAGTCTGTAGCAGAGCCAGTAGCACGTCCCCTCCTGAACAGATTGCTTTTTAAAGCTGTGAGCAACAGCATTTTCCGATTTGTTGCCATAGCTAGTGTCACCCAGTAACTCAGGGATACTTCAGCCTTTTCATCAGTCTTCCTCCAACACCGTCACAGCATCAGATGTGGAGAAACATTTAAATGCTTAATAGGCAGGAGGAGGCACATCAGTAGGACAGGGCTGTTTGTTTGCTGTGCTTTAAAAGCAGCAGCAAGCTGTCAGAGTGCCTCACCCAAGACCACAGCTCTGGTTATGCTAAATACATGCGTAAGAGATTAAGTAACTGACCCTGCCCTGAGAAACTCAGTCCAAAACGTGGAAGATAAAAAAAATAAAACAATACCTCATTCCAAGGATGGTAAGGGGGAGATAGAGCAGATTAAGCAACATATGCAAGTGCACAGGAAACCTGCAGCATCAGTGTTAATGGACCCCTGGCTCCTCCACACAAGCCCACTGCTTCTAGCTGCAACAGAGTCTTTCTTCCCCTGGCTCTGGGTCACTAGCCTGCCTCCCTCCCTCCCTTCTCTCTCTCCCTGCGTGTGTGTGTGTGTGCGCGCGCACACACACTCCCTCTCTCTTCTCAAGGCAAAAATGCAGAGAGCTGTGTCCACTTGCACCCAGGTGTTGGGAGACCCAAACTTGTTACCAGGCTCTCCCCAGAGCTGCTCCTGAACTGAACCAGTTCCACCACCTTCTGCAAACCAAGCGCTGCAGCCTCTGGCACATGACAGCTCCACAGTGTTCTGCAGTCACCCTGCGTGCACACCTCCTCCGTTAGCTTTGTGGGCAGCTTTGCTGGCTGCTCCTGTGCTGAGGTCTCCGGTGCACTGCAGCACGCTCTGCTCAGCATCTGAGGAGAGGCACAGCATGCTTAGAAACAGTTTAATACAAAACTCAGGAACAGTCCGCAGGGCCAAGCACTTCCCGCAATAGGAAGGCAATCATACGAAGGTCAGATAAAGGAGCCAATGGTCAGTATCTGGCTCAAAGAGCCCTCAGAGCTTTGAACCTTTTGTATGAAGCCATATGTAAAAGCTGTATGCAATGCTACAGCCTCCACCTCTGGGAAAGATTTACAGCTACAGAGCTGAGCAATTCTCTGCATAAACTGCCTGACCTACAGTAAATCCATGAAAGCTATTACAGCCTTCAGAGAGTCAGTGGTCAGCAGCCAGTTGCGTCAGATCCACGGGTATGGAAGATCTCCAGCCAGCTCCCAGCTTATCTGTGGGGATGATGATAACTTGTTTTGTAAACTGGTTTTAGTTTAGAAGAAAGTTCTCCCTTAGTCAGCACCTGTACTAACATTTCTGTTAGGTCAGTGTGGGACTATGAATGATGCCACAAGGGAGAAAGACCGGCAGCTGCAGCACAAAGCAGGAGAGTCCAAATGCTCATCTGACTGGAGAGTGGAACATTATCCACAACGTGCTCTTTTTTTTAATATATACTTTAATTTCCTGCTTGTAACTGCAGCACACTTTGTTCAGGATAGAGGGGGAAGAAAAAAAAATTATTCCTGTTAGCAGAAGTCCTCCATTTTCCGCTGGCAGCAACAGAATAAAATATAGGATGGGCAGAAACATGAAAACTGTCCAGGATTAGGTCTTTCCTCTTTCTTAAGAAATGCTGTGGGACAATCACAGCTATTCACTAAACGGAGAATTACGTACTTGGCTGTACGTGTCCACATGCAGGGAAGGAGGAGAGCTAAAGCTCTGGAAGACAAAGGTTTTGCATCAGCAGTTTCCCAGTGCAACTACTCTGAGCCAAACTGAAACATTTCTCTAGAATGACAAATCGGTTTATTTAACATGGAAAAAAGACTTGAGGCTATCTGGTGGCTCTTTGAAATCTCTCAAATCCCATCAGATTAAACAAGCTCAAGTGGTGGATTTCTCCATTTGCCAATGAAACTATAAAGACAAATTCACCTTGACCTGAGGAACCTCAGCAGGAAAGAAACTTCTGGGAAAGAAGAAGAGAGACAGCTGGTGCAGGGAAGCAGTATGACAATGCTGGGTTCGCGTGGAGCACCTCAAACGGGTTGGCTCTCCTCATTTCTCCGCATGAGAGAGCCCCCAGTTTAAGAACAGGGGCCTCTTCCTTTTGTAAGATACCATCACTTTCATACAATCAGTCCTTAATCACTAGCATACGCTACTCTTTCTCTAGCACTTTCTCTGGCAAAATTTATCCTGCAGACTTCTGAATATGGTGCTAATTGTATCTAGATACGCACACAAGTTCAGTTTACAGCATTGACCCAAACTGTTCTGCCCAAAGTGTGGGGCTGGTAGGCATTTTTGCAAGCAGCTGCTTTTTACTGAGAAAAGTATCTGTCCAAAGATTATTCAGTTTGAGAGCCAGAAGTGTTAAATACAAGTCTGATGCTTTTGAAACCTCCCATTCTAATTTCCAGTAAGCTTTGTTTAGGGGGAAGGCGTGAGGAAGAGGAGGAAGTGGAGACTTTCTGCAGGCAATCACCTGGATTTTTTTTTTCTTCCTCTTAAGTTGCCTCAAAAAGTCTACTAGACAAAACCTCAATGCACTTTGGATATTTTATACAAAGGGGTTATATTCAGGACTCACCTCACTTAGACAAAGAAGACTCACCTTTCATCGGCAGTCTTATCCAGTCCAGGAAAATCCTCACCCTTGAACAGACCCCTGGGTTCTTTGGGCTGGCACAGCCAACACCCCAGCTGACAATGCCGTAAAGAGTAAATGATTCGTTTTCCTTGTTGCAAACCAAGGGGCCACCAGAACCACCCTAGGAACTAAAAGAGAGAGGACTCACAGTTATCTTGTTTGGCCTCTGCACTGCTGCAGCTAAGAAGAGGGCTGTCACAGATCAGATTTGCCCAAGAAAAAGCCTCTGTGCAAGAACAGGGCATGCAGTTGCTGGTGCAACTCAGCCCTAGCCTGGAATGAAGAGAGTGATTTAAAGGCTTGCTTATCAGCATGGAGTGAAGACTGAGCACAGGCGGAAGACAAAATATGATTGAATAGTGCTCTTTAGTGTTACACATAATTTATTAGTCCGCCATAAGATTGCAGTATTGAGCAGAACCCGCATTTTAGCTTGACAGTGCCTCAGTCAGAATTACTTTTCCTTTTATTTACTCAGTTGTTCTCACCTGTATGCCTCATGATTTCAAGAAGATTAGCTAGTTCTTGAACAGTGCTCTGAATACAAGAGTTTTATAAAACCAATAGAAGTCTTCATAGTTTATCTCGACAAAAGAGTGCTATGAAAAGATTTCCAAGCAAGCTACAATGGGAAGTATTTCACTGGGATAAGAGATGGGACTCGGGAAGTGCAAGGGAAGAATATCCTCTCCTCCGTGGGTCTCATGACAATTACAGTCCAGAGAAAGATTACTGAACTCTGTGGTCCCATTTCCAAGCAACACTGCACGTTGCATATATCTTCTGTAAAGATCGACTGCATCTATTGCTTTTATAAGTACTGTCCTCTCCAGGGACAGCAAGTTGTTGGAGCTTTTAACTGTCACTTGCTATATGCTGTTCTCCCCTTGTCCTCCCCAGTTCCTTCCCTGAGATGGTCTACCAACACCCATATGCAGGCACCTTCAAGAGCGCTCACCTTTAGTTTTACCTCACCCGACACGAGTCCTGGCCTCCCACAGAAACAAAGCCAGCACAAAGCATCCTGGCTGTGATCCCTCCAGGGTGACTGAAGTAGTAATTTCTCTCACAGATTTCATTCTCAAGTACAGGCACTTGTGTCTGCTGCAACCGCCTAGCTTGGCTCCCATCTGCTTGGGAAATAAATTCAAGGTTAGGTCTGGGCAGAAGAACAAAATATGAGGTTGAAACGTATGTTCTGCTCATAATAGGCAACCATGCAAAATCAGAAGAACCACCTTCTTCAATGATCCCCCATCCAGACACAGTGCAGAGGGAAGATGAAGATAACGTCTCTGTGCTGTTGGGCAGACACACTGGCCTCAGCAGCACTGTACTCCAGAGGGATGTCTAGCTGCACCAGGGCAACGTCAACGTCAGAGTCATAGCTCAGCATGTCGAAGTGGGGATGCACTATGATGGTTTTCACCTGTCTCACCTGTGACCAGGGCAGAGGAGTCAGGGCAGACAAGCTGCCCTCTAAGCGCATCCTGAAAGCATACTTGTAAAGGAAGAGGGTGAAAATCCCACAAGCAATGACCAAGCTCAAAACGAGTCATCAAAAGAAACAAAGTGCGAGGACTTTGAAGACAAATCCCCCACTTCTCCATTTTTCAGTTGAGAAGATTGCTGGGGTGGATTATGTAGACCTCCTGAGCCTAGAGTGAAGGCTGACTGCTTCATTGTGCAAACACAAGCCACTAAGGTTTTGCAGAAGACTAGCACGAGTCACTTGGGCTTCTTTTCCACATGTATTTCTTCCTCCTCTCTGTTAGGAAGAAAAAGTCAGCAAGCTTTTTATAGACAGATATATTGCTCAGCACCAAGAGACTAAGATGCTGAAGACACGCAGTCAGTCATCTCGGTTAGACTTTAAGACTTTTTACTGCTAGTAATAAGAACCAGATAGAAAACATACTTCTATAAACTGCAAGTTAGCTGAATGAGACCAGAGTTACTGGATTTCCTTTCTCACTCCTCAACCTGTGCTACATATCAGTCATTTTGCCTTGCTGTCAACACTGTTTTATCTGTGCATATAGATCTGTTTTGAGAAATATTGTAGGGGCAAATACACCAAAGTCAACATTTTTAGTGGTATTGCTTGGTTTCTACCTGTTCCGTTGACTCTCTCAGGGCTCTATCATGGTCTCCTACTGTCACAGTCCAGTGCATGGGTTTATTGGATCTGTATAATGAAAGCAAACATATTGGAGCTACTTACAGTCAGCCATACAGCTTCCTTATTCAGCAGTCATACATCCCTCCTGGCTCTTCTCTAATTAGTCACTTATTCCCAGGACTGCTGAGCAAGAGCTTCTCACCACAACAAATGTGTTGCATCAGTTTTGGCTTTGCTACAGCTCTGATAGCAGATAGTGCAATTAACTTTAATGGATCTCCTACAAGCAAGACCAAACTGTTGCCATCTCTAAAATCAGTGATCATGAAGGAAGGGCAGAAGGAAGGTTTTGTAGAGGACATGAAGGTGTGAATATAATTTATAGCTCTCCAGCTGTTTGCGCCCCAACCTGGAGGCACAGGGGGAGTGCACAGCATGGGGAGAGGAACAGAGGTGGCCCGGTGACATGCTGGTCACACTGACAGCTGCACACAGTGGGTGGCTGTCAGCAGCTACGTGAGGCTGATGGCAGCTCCATCGCACTGGTAGTCTCCAAGGAGCTTCAGGGCAGCGTGCCACGGCCAACAGTGAGCACAGGCCTTCTCAGCCCCACTAACACACTTGAACAGCCACTGGGGAGTAACTGGGCGAAAGCCACAGGTGTCTGCAAGAGAGCACTTCAGAGAGCAAACAAGGCTCAGGCACTGAAAGCGGGGGTCTCATCCTCTACCCTGTGTCCCCGCTCCCAATAGGAAGTACATGCAGCCAGAATGGACAGGATGTACCACACGTGTGGAGAATGAGAGATGGGGCACCTGCCTATCACTTTTCATCCATGCAATATATGCACAAAAGGGGACCTGAGGTCAGAAAGCATCTGCCTCACTGCATAATCCTCTTATATGTTATAGGAAAGCTCCTCAGACCAGATCAACTGAGCAGAATTTAATTTCTTTACCTAAGAGGACATCCTTCAGAGGCAATGTCGGTGCAGTAGTTAATCCTGAATCTGCTCTTCCTGCCTCCTCTGCAAGAGAGGAAGTAAGAGTTAGCTCCAACTTGGGTCAATAGCTCTGGCTTGTCCCCTCAGAAAAAGTCCCCACTCTGGAAGGGAAAAGTTATTCATCCCCTCAAGCAGCAGTTGGCACACATTCATGAAAGTAGAAAGCAACAATAGCGGGCTAGTCCCCAGGATCGAGACTCTCCTCTATAATGAGATTTTCAAGGGAAATATCAGACTGACAGAATTAACAAGGTTGCTTGTTTCAGGTAACAGAAGTTAGTCATCTCATTTCTCAGTAAGGGGGGGGAAAAAAAAAGGAAAGAAAAAAACCACCCCAAACTTGATTCATCTCCCTTACTCAGGGAAGGCAGTTCTGCCACAAGTAGCTATTCTGTTTTAAAGTTACCTTGACAGAATGCAGAAGGATTAGCCTAAAAAATAAGCTCAGGTGTCTAAGAATAGCTGCAGATGATGCAGACATTGTTAGACACAGCAAGCATCTCTCTACTAACCCAAACGAACAAAAGTGAGCTAGGCTCTGAACCCTCTGAAGCTGTTCTCCCCATCACTTTCAAAGTGTACCAGCATGGTATTCCCTGGACTCAGCACTTGTTTGGGAGTTGAGAATCCACAGAGATTAGCTGTGGAAATGAACAAGAAGCTGTGTTTCTAAGATGAGAAGTGTCATCCTGTCAGCACTTGCGGCTTTAGCTAATCTAGGTTTCTAAAAAAACCAAAGCCCTAGAGTGTTGGTGACTTTCTGATTAAAACAAGAACTTTTGCAGAGGAGGTACCTGCAAAGCAATGTTCATCAGTGACCTCAGTAAGTAATAGCAGCCAGAATTAATCTACTACAGCTATGCTACAGGTACACAAAAGTAATCCTAATTTTCTCATAGTGGAATTACAAGTAATCTTCAACAGACACTGTGAACGCCCTTCATTGCACAAAAAAATCCCACACTTGAGAATTGTGTTTGCCACCGTTGAGGGGTGCAAGCAAAGTCTCTCTTGAATGGTTTACATGTACAAGTTGAGGACCTAGAGAACAGCTGCTAGACTTTTCTTACTATTGAGAGCACTCAGTTTGCATAGCATCTGGAAGTCCCATAACTGCAGCTGGATAGGAAGCTTGCACTTTATTCCAGAGGAGCTTTCCTGTAAGAATCTGAATTTCCGATGGCAAAGCTGTGCTGGAAAGCATCGAGTGAAATGTTCTGGGATGCTGAAAGCTCTCCCCTGAAAGATTCCAGATCCAACTTTGTCAGCCTTCTTCCCCCCACTTAAATACTCCTTTCCAATGGAAACCAGATTTCTTTTCAAGGGAACTGTAGTGTTAATACTTATTCAGCATTTGGTAAATACATGCAACTAAATTACCACCACAAAATAGATGGGGAAAAAATAGAATCAGTTTGCCAAAGATCACTTGTCAGCGGCAAACCCAGGACAGTTTAAGTCTCTTACCCAGCTTATTTGGTGTAAAGAAAAGAGCACCAGCCCCTCATCGCTCTACTCTGTCTTTTGGTTGACATACAGGCCTGTAAAGAGGTAGCCAGAATTCAGTTCAAATATCTTCACTTCTGAGCACCAGATTGCTTTTCACCTTAAGAATAAATATCAAGCTCTGCTAAAGTGAGTGTGGTGCCTGGAAGCTGTTTTTTAAAAAAAGATGGGGTGTTACAACATGCTTTCATTTCATCCAAGTAGGAGGAACATCTGGAAATATAGATGTTAAAAAAAAAAAAAAAAGGAAAGTTAAGAACATTTATTTCACTAAAGTTAAAGATTTTTATATTGATAAAACTGAAGCACATTTAAAGTGAGGAATTAAAAAAATATTTCCTTCTCAAAGTGTGGGAAATCAATGCCTCAGGTTAGCAATTTTTTTAAATGAAATTCCAACAGAATTAGTTCAATTCATAAAGAATTCATATCCATTTCAGTGGAATTAGACACCCATTGACAACGGCTCTTTCACTCTGCCTTACTTTGAACATTTGTCTTCTTTAGTAACACTTAGATCAAAGTTGCTCTTGCTCTCTCCTTTGATAGAAAGGTGCGGAGTGGAGGCCTGATCCAGCAGCACAGCCTTGTGTGCTCTGCTGGCTCTGCAGCAGAACATGAGTCATGGTCCTATATCCAGCCTTGCAACACCAGCCAGCTCCCCATGAGAAAGCACAGCCTTAGACCAGGACGTGGGATCTCCTGTGCCAGTGGCGCACTTGGCTGCATCACGATGGGCAAGACAGATGGGCAAGCCTCAAGGCTACTGCAGAAGCCCTTATGTTGCCCTTTCAGTAATACTGAGTACCACATTACCAGAGAGGAAGTATTATGGTGATAAAACACGCCTGTTTCCACAGGGATTTCTAATTTAAGACTGAAACAAGTAGTGCTCACCCAACTGGTTTTCTTCTTCATCACTGTAAAAGGTAGCTGCATGCAGCCCGGGCTAAGTTCCACAGCAAAGTCTTCAAACTCCAGCTGCAAAGAGGACAAGCAAGAGGGAATCATCAAGACTGAAACACTTGCCCTTCTTAACCATGGACTGGAGAAGAGCTAGATTTCAGAAGAATTTGAGCATGGCATCCCTAGGTGAGTGTGTCACATTTTGCATCAAAACCGTGTGTCAGCAGTCTTGGCCTGACTGCTCCCTCCTGTGCAGGGCTACAGACAGGTCTGCAGAGGATGAGGCTGGCCTAAGCTTTGCCTTAACGGATTTCAACTGTCATCTTTACTGCAACACTCAATGTTTTGTACCCCCGAAGGGTCAGCGTCCCATATGGAGCGCCCTTCCAAGAGCTTTTCCTTCAAGCATGGCGAGTGGGTGATTTTTCCTTTGTTTTGTTTTTTTAATCCAGACTGCAAGTTCTCACACCAACAGAGCAGCAGCAACCCAAGCAACAGGTCTGCATACCCTCAGGCATCCCTAGGTTTAACACTCTTTTTCCACCCCTTAGCCAAGGCAGCAGGGGAGGAGAGATGTTGCTGCTTTGAACAACGTAAGATGGTAACGTGACTCATCACGGGCTGGGATGAGCTTGGTGGGATGCTTGCTGCACACAAGCAGCAACAGGCAATAAAAATAAGAGAGATGCTGGTACTGTGAGTGGGAACTGTTGTCACAACCCATGCACAATGAGAAACAAACACCTTGGTATGGGGCTAAGGAGTAGCTTGGGGGTTTTGACACTGCCTTGAGGAAAAGGCTGACTATATTTTTTGCAACGTGATCTCTACCTTCCCTTTACCCCTAAATGTCTGTGCTGGACTTCTGGATAAAGCTGTCTTGAGATGAAATTGGTGCCTACAGACTTCAAGCACTTAAAACAGTCACAGCCCCTCTATACATGAGTTCAGAGGTGACGTCTAATTGACAAAATATGCCCTGCAAAGAATCAGTGACCTGGAAACCTTACAATTTACAGTCTTGCGTGTCACAGATGTTTCTGGCAGGATTTTATTGAATTGCTCCCCTGAACAGTTCTTAGTGCAGAGGTTTAAGTGCAGTTTCTCCTTTTATTACCTTTACGACATACTCTGCTGGAGCCTCAACGAGCCGGTGGCACTTTGTGTTCCTAGGATACAAGCCAGGGTAATTAGCAGTATCAATCTTCCCCTCTTCCACTAACATTGCGACACTCCCACAGCCTGAACCTGCAATACGCAGATGAGAAAGGAGACAATTTAACAAATGGGAATATACGGTACTTTTAATAAACCCAAATCAACAACATGATTTTTAAGGAACCCAGGCACACTAAGGATAGTTGTTATTTTAAGGGGGTCAGGAAGGAGGGGAAAGGAGTTTCTACAGCATAGGCGAGCTCACCTGCTTCAGAGTCCTTATGGATGGCCATGAAGGTGAGCTCAAAGCCATGGCCAGTGTTGCTCCCATCAGAAACAAATGTAATGGTGGTCTGGCCCGACTCTGCCAGCAGAGGGGCTGGGAACACAGTCCCACAGGATTTACCTGAAGGAGGCAAGGACTTGGTGGCAAGGGTGGGCTGAACATACATTTATTCAGGCAAATCTCACAGTGGTTAGTCAGGCTAGATCCCATTGGGAAGGTCTCTTCTTACACTGAGTGGAGAGACTATTTGGCTTTCACTACCTATAAAATATTTAGAGGCAGTAGTGAAAAATTGAGGAGATAGGACTTCATCCAAAATGACCAAATGAACAACCAAATATTCCTAGAGGATGAACTGCATGGACTAAGGATTAACATTATCATCAACACATTGCCACGAGTACTAAGTTAGACTGGAGAGGCAGCCAGTATTTGCAGGAAATATTTATTCTCTGTTGGTTCAGTATTAAGTACACCTTACAGAGGAACAACAGGCCACATTTCTTTTAGTCTAATCAGTACAGTTACCCAGTAATCTGCACGCTTGTTGCACCATATAACCAATTTTGAACCAAGGAAGAGCCAGCCTTTGAGCTGTCTCTCCAATGCACATGATACTTGCTGGCTCTGCTAACACATCAGAAACTCGTCTGGACACACAGCAGCTAAGCAAGGCTGAGCACTTGGTTTATTCCAATACCCAGGGTCCGTAAGAGTAAGATAAGTATATTGGAGACAAGGTAGAAGGGGCACAGAACTATGTACAGCTGAAAGACATTGTTGAGATGCCCACCTCACTGCACGAGATGCCAGCACAAATGTGAACATGTCCCTCAGTCCCACCTGCCCTGCTGTTTGGGTGTTGTCTCTAGCTCTTGAGAGTCATAGTGCAAAATACAAAAAGCTTCTCAAAAGCCAGCTAGATTTGCTGTTCTTCATGAGAATGAATGACAAGAAATTCTACCCAGTAACCCTCACTCCAAGGCACCCAGACTTACTGATCAGCTCTCTTCTGTTCGAATAGAGGGACACGTAGTCACGGTCACATCCAGCTTGGTACTCTACATCTAATTTGGTGAAGCGTAGCAAGATGATTTTGTTCTCCAGCACCATTATATTCCAGGTGCACAGGCCAGAAGCAAGCAATAGTAAAGGCATGTATCTGCATAGCTGAGCTTAGCCCTTGTCAGCCCCACCATGGGCTGGGAGTCTCCAGCAACTGCTTTCTTGCAAGCATGCACAAGAAGCTGATAACTGATGTCACCAGCTCCACCTGGTAAATTTTATCATCTTCCCCCTTGGCATAAGCCATCAGGGAAGAGAGTTACCAATAGCAGAGGACTGCTGTGAATTTGCTGAGCACTAGGTGGGGACTGACGCTTCCTTACAGCAACAATAGCTTTGTGCTGTGCAACTGACACACTGCCAGCCCAGTCCACCTCATTCCCCTGCCTCCTGCAGGAGCTGAAAGCTTCTTTGTGTGAGCTGACATCAATACGGCCAGACCAAAGGGTAAAGGGTACAACAGATCTCTAGCCAGCCACAGCCATTTTGTGAGCATGGCTCATACAGAACCTGTATTACAAGTAGACTTTGTGTCTTCCTGCCTTCCCCCCCAGTGTTATCCTGCCCAGCAAGTGTAGCTGGGGATTTGCATTGCAGGGAAAACACAGCCACTGTCATCCAGACGCCGCTGAGAGCGGTGCCTGGGCCAGCAGTGGTCGGGACTTCTGAGCCCTGGGAAACACTTCAGTGGCTGCCCCAAGGACAATTCAGTGTTTGGCTACTACAGCCAAACTACAGTTAATTGTTGTCAGGGTAGTTATCCTCCAAAGCCTGGGGGTATCGAATGCAGCCACTTTCTCCAAAGAGCGAGGCGCCTTGGGAACTTCACTCCGCTGGCTCAGGGAGAGGGCTTGGCAGAGCAGCTAGAGGGAAAAAAGGGTTGTATGGGGTATTGCAGTACAGGCACTATCGGTCAAGGCACGGGCTACGGCACTGCAGTTGTTTTAAAACACAAAGCGCTTGACGTGCAGCTGAGAGAAGCCTCAGATAAGAGCACACAATTTCTTTCCCAAAATCCTACTTAAAAATCCCCAAACTTTCAGGAGTTGTCCCACCGACACAGTGGGCTCGCATACATTCAGCCTGCTAAGAGCCGACGTGGCTACTCCAAGCTCATTTTTAATGAAGCACCACTTTTATGTTGGCCTTCCCTTCATCTTCTATGGGCATTTGGTCTGTGTGAATCCCGATAGCTCTGCTCTGTAAAGGGTAATGCACTCACTTTGTAGCCACGTGGCTTCCGCTCCTCGCAGTTACTGCTCCCAATTAAGAGGCACCTTCTTAGCTGCAGACAGTCCCCCTTTGAAAGCATAATCATTAAGGATCCCTAGCAAAGCCATAACAGGTTGGGTATTAGTTAATACCAACACCTCAACTTTGATGGCTATGACAGAAATAACGCCATCTCTCTAATAACTCGTATTAACCCTGTAATCATCTGTACAGAAACATACAAGTGGCCGGCAGGGAGTTGCTAAACCTCTGCCTAGCTATAAAAGGCACTTCTGATAAGCCACTAAAACTTGCAGCACTTAATATAGTGCCCCTCTTCCCATATGCATTCAAAGTTGTATTTGATGAGGAGATAACCCCCGATCAATCCTGCATGCCATTTCAGGAGCACAACAGCAGTTCAGATCTTGAGCTGGCAAGCGCTCAAAGCAGGCTTTTATTAGAGCAGGGCTGGTATGCAGCACTCAAGGGATACCTTGCCAAGCTGGAAGGACTGTATTCAGCCAGAAAGAGGGCAGCTTGAGTAACCTTCTGCTTTTCCTTCAGATGATGCGGGGGTCAGACCTGCTATTATAAGAGAGTTTCTGAAGGGGGACTTACCTGTTTGAAGCTTTGGTTTAGCCATCCCTAATTAAAAGATGATATACCTTGCTGCTGATGCAGCAGCTGGAAATTGAACAGAACTGCTCTGGGTGGAGGGGAGGGAGGCAGCAATAGCAGGGCAAATTTGGGTCCCTACAGTGCTGAACAGACAGGAGAGGAAAAAACCTGCCAGTACTCATACCTGCCCGGTGCCATGTGCTGGGCAATGAAGTGCATGAATGCAGCTACCCAGGAGAAGATGCTTGGTGAGCCCCAGGCTGTGCTGCTTCCCTTGAGGGTACCCCATCCTCTGGTACAACCGATCCCCTAGGACATCACACCGGCCAGAGTCCAGGTGCCGCCAGTCCTCAGACATCCAAGGGGGCCCCTGGAGTCACCCAGTCCACAGCCCATCAGGGAGGAAAGGTGCCATTTGTTCCTGTGCCAGCAGCACTGACCTTTGACGGTGTTGCATGACAGACCAGCATTACTGCAGAAGCCAACACAACCTGGCTTGCTTCTCCCCTGTTACAGGGGCCTGGCACCATCCCTGCTCATTCAGCTGTGGTTGTTTAATCTAAAACACACCGATCTAAGCTCTGTTGTTTCACACTCCCCTGATCTGACTTGCAGTTTGGCACCCTGCCCTTCCCCACACACAAACCCCTTTTTTCCATGAAAATGTAAAAATGAAAGCCATTTCACTAACATCAGCTGCAGCACTGCTTTGAAAATGTTCACACAAGGTATGGCGGAGGGCAGGGAGCTTCCCAAGCTACTGTTTGGTTAAAAAATATTCATGCAAGTACAACACCCCAAGGGGACCAGTGACAGCCTGGGCAGCAGCGTTCCCTAGGGCAGGGCAAGGCTGGCCCCAGTTGCGCTGTTAGGACCAGCACAAGAGGGTTTGGCACTGAGCAAACTCCTCTATTGCAGCCCATAGCGGCTGCCTGAGTGAAGGTATCAGAAGTCTTGAGTGTGTGTAAGGGGACATTGACAGAGAGGTGGGCACTGCCTTCTTTCCAGCCTCCTGGTAGGATTGTCCATGCCAGGCTCCCTTGCTCAAACCCTGAAGTCCCACCACTGAAGGTCCCCCTTGGTTTCAGCACAGGTGGTGGCACTTGCGTGCAGAGATGCAGGTCCTGCCGTTAGCAATGCCCAGGGCAGGTCTAGGCAAGGGGGTAGTCATGCTTCAGTCTCCTGCCCACAGCCATACTCCCACCCACAAAAGACTCCTCCCACCTTCATTATCCTGAAGCTCCTTGTAAAAGCCCTTGCTCAGCAAAGTGCTGACAGCACTGTCAGTGTTGCTGCTTCCCTTTCTCCCCAGGAGAGGGAAAGGTTTGTGGGTGGACAGGACAAACCTGCTGCCCAGCGGGAGCCAGGGCAGACAAGCTGTTACCTTGCACACATCCCTTCCACTGTCGGGAAAGCTGGCACACAGCATGGAGCCCTGCACCAGTGGCTGGTTCATGCCCCTCAGCAGCATGCTGCAGGTCTGGTTGTCAATGAGGGGCAGCTCCACGTCCTGCAGGACCGGAGCCAGCGCCCTAGCCGCTGAGGAAGCAACCAGGCCATGTCCAGCATCTGCAAGACAGCTCACCCCTCCAGCCGAATGATAACCAACAGCCTCATCTCCTTGGAGCCACATCCATCCCTTCCCCAACACCCCAGCACGAGCAGCTGGCGGGTCCCACACCATTTGCCTGCTTGGTTTTGAGGCAGTTTGGGATCACCAAGCACAGGCACCCAGCTAGGCAGGTAATGCATTGGTTTGCCCCCAGCCAGTGCAGAGGGAAGTAGCTCAAAACAGGGTTAGAGCAGGTCATTCCTTAGCTGGTTGGACAACGGACATTGCTTTCTTCTCCCAAGCACCTTACTACAGGGCTGGAGACTTTTGGGGGCCAGGATGAAGCCCTCAGCAAGCTGCCAGCGTGAGAGACCAGCCCTGGCTCTCTCCTTGGAGGGCTGCTGGGGAGTGGGAGACAGGCAAGCCTCCTCTGTCTCCTCTACTGTGGATGAGTCCCAAACCACTGGGGGTGTAAAAATAAAAAGCAACATTCACAGACATTCCCATCTCCTTTAAAATCTACCAAAACTCAAGCAAGTGCAATTCCTTTGAGGGAACAGTTTTCTGATATCTAGAGGAGAGAGTATAAGAGTATACATTTTTAAGTACAAGGGAACTATTCCCACTTTTGTAACACCTTGTAAGAACAGCTCTGCTTGCGAGAGGCTCCGATAGGCATGCATGAATATGCACAGCAGCACTGCAAAGTGCAACCTTCCTAATGTGCTCCAAGGTCCAATGCTGCAGGAAAATGCTGATCTGCACATCCCTACAGGGGCTGGTCCTCTGACAAGCAGAGGAGACCTGATGAGCAAAGGTGTACTTGAATTTTCCATTTGGCAGGAGTCACCTTCTCTTGCATTTCTATTTCTGAAAGAAAGTGTCTCCTTTCCCTTATCCATTACCCTTTATTCCTGCAACTATGACCAGAAGACCCTGCCATTTGACTCACCCTCAGATACTTTGCCCCAGCTGCTAGCCACACACAGCATCCCAGCCTGGAAGTCTTCATTCTTGTGGGGAAGGCAGATGGGCTGAACCTCATCCCCTGCAGAAGAAAGGGTGCACAAATGAGCACATGAACCCCGTGCTTCCAGGAGCATATCTGATTTACAGGTACAAACAGCATCCTTCAAGTCACACTGTTCCTTTTCTCCCCTTCCCAAAATACCAGTCACATGTGGGTATCTGTAAAATGGGAATACAAACTGAAGTTAGTCACATGTAATTGAATTTATACGAGGCAAACAGAGAGAGAGAGAGAGAGATCAGGAAGATTCCTAGCTATCTTTGAATGTTAACTTAAGCAGAAGGATACTTGGGAAGGAGGCAAAAAGAGAGGGGGAACAGTATGGCAGGGATCAGGAAAGGAAAGCCAGTTGCCTCTGTATCAATCTCATACAGCATGGAAACTGGACAGTGCTTGGGAAACTCTTTACACCATTCTCCCCAAAGACCGGTGCTGATCAGCTCAGAGGAGTGATGCAGGACATGAAAAACTCAGCTCAGTTCAATCCAGACTCTTAGCGGTCAGTTTTTTCTTGATATCGGGAGAAAAATGGATCACAGTACTCCTTGGCTGCCCTGACGGGGCGCTGGCAGTGCCCAGCCTTCAGAAGGGCTAAGCAAGGAGCCCTGTAGCTTCCTCAAGGGTTGTCCATATGGCTCAGATGCTGTCAAGCCCATTTCATGCCTAGAGACATACCTGTGTAGCCACAGAGTACAGGCACACAGGCGGCACACAGGCAGCCCACAGGCAGCCTTCATCACGCTGCCTGCCAGGATGTCTGAGCCCTAGGAGGAACACCTCTTAGGTCTTATTTCCCTTATTCCTGCCGTTATGGGCAAACCGTAATGCTCTCACCATCTGAGCCAGTGATTTGAGACATGATGGTGACAGAAGGTTATTTTATATTGGCTGATCTGCCATCTGATGGCCACAGGCAGTCATGGCCAGTTGGCTGTAAGCCATCGTAGCTCTATATAATTCAGGGACTTGCCTTTGAAAAGCCTAGGAAGTTAGACTTGTGCCACTCCCCTAACTCCAACACCCTAAAATTACCTTTGCCTGCGGAAGTACTTGGAGCAAGCAGGTTTTAATCCAGTGGCAGGACCCTTGCAGCCCACTGCTAGCTAATAGCCCAGGGCTATGGCCAAGAGGAAGCTGGTGGCTTTCCAGCAGCTAGCTGAGAGCTAGCGTTGGCACAACGGAGCTGAAGGAAACTGCACTGGTACAGCTTGTACGAGGGGAACACCAGAGCACACAGGAATCTGGTGCGTGAAGAAAGCACGAGCGTAGCCAGAGCACAGACCCTGACTGAGGGATAAACTTCTGGGACAATTAATCAAAGCCTAGGACAAGAATTAACCCAATTGTGTTACTTTGGTAAGAATTAAAGGCATAATTGAGGGGACATTTCTGTAGCATAGAGAGCACGGGAAGGGAAGGAAGAGGGTTTTTTTCTGGACCAGTGCATCAGATGAGGACTTTGCCCACGTAAAGCACCCTCCCGCAGCAGTGGCTCATCCCCTTGGGCTCCCACGTACTGTACTGGGCCAGGTGCTGCAGGTGCAGCAGGTCCACGTCGCAATCCATGTAGTTCAGCTGGTTGAACGCGGGGTGGATGATGACACATGAGACAGGGAAGGGCTGCTCCTGCCCATCTGCCAGCTGGAGGTGACACTCCCCCACTGTCACCACCAAGGTCCTCAGGAGTTTCCTGATGGGGGAAAAAAAACAGTGCCAGAGTGATGAAGGAAGGGGCTGCTGCCACAAAGCAAACTCTGACACTGAGTCTGCAACCCCGCAATGTGCTCCTGCCCTGGGAACTGGGGCTGGCCTTCGGTAACAGGACTTTCAGCCGGGCTGATTTCACATTAGCAGCAACACAGAGGATTCCCTGACCTCCAGCTGGAAAAGCTGGACTTACCTTTAAATGGATAAATAGGTTTCATGTTTCATCTGCTATCCATCAAGACACTGTTCATACCTGGGCAGCACAGAGCTGCCAGGAGGCCAGGGGGGGTGCCAGCAGCTTTCAGTGCAGCCAGCTCAGTACAGGGAAAAGGACAGTTTATCTTTCTCCTTGGGACTCACAGAACCCCTGTGATATTTTTGGCCTTGAAACATCAAGCTCGGCCCTTGTTACCTGCAGCGTGGGATCCTAAAAGGCACATGAGAAGCCTTAAAAGCAATGGGAACTGATTGCTGAGTCATTTTGGCTCCATAAATCCTCCTTTCTAATTTTTTTTATCAGTGCATTTAGGAGATGAGCAGAGGCCTACATCTGAGAGCTTTATGATGATTTTAGGCAGCTACACGTAGTTTAAGTTAAGTTAACACTAGACAAGTGTATGCCTGTTATGGGTTTTCTATAAGCAATATAACGTCACAGTTAAACTTAGAGCAATCAGCTCCAGCAGAGTCAAAACACCATTCAGTATTTCTTTTAGCAATTAGGTAGATAGCCACACTATCAGAGCAGAGTTACGCAATAAATAGATGGGCAGTAGATCCCATCTTTAACAAACCAGATCTTTAGCAGAGGAGTTTACTCTCCTCTAGGGACCCAGCAAGCGCTCTGGGGCACAGGGTGGGACAGCTTTGCACTCAATGGGAGACATGAACTGGGTTCATTGATCTGCCTGGTACCGGGCGCTGCAAGAGATGCCCACAGGAGCCACACAACTCATCCGTGTTTCAGCTACCAGCGTTTCCCTTTACCAACTCTCACAGCACAGGAATGTTCCTGTACTTCCTAGCAATGTCTGACACCAGGATTGCCTGGCAATGCAAACACTGCAGTAATGGGAACATAGGAACAGCACTGGCAGCATAACAGTGGAGAGTAAAAGCACTGGCTAGTTTTGCACGGAATAGAGAAACAAGGAGGTGCTTCGTTATCAAGGTTAATTTTGCACATTGAAATTTTTATACCATAGCAACTTTCTCATTATTCAACATCAGTCCTCAAAAATGATGCTCAAGTTGAGCAAGAAAAGGATGTGAAGCTGACTGCTCTGCAATTACATTATAATGGATTATAAAAGGGCTGGCAAAGGGGCCACTTATATTATTGTCCCTACCCATTAAGAGGTCTTTAGCATGGCCTGTGAAGCTGGTCTTGCATTAAAAGTACAGAAACCAATGTGACTGCTAAGAGTGACAGGACAGTTGCTAGGGCTGCTTTCACCAGGAAGCTGCAGTGCTGCTGCTTCTGCCTCAGAAATGCTTCTCTGGATGCTTGCTTAGGTGAGCAGATTCTTTTAAAGACAAAGCCCTTTAAAATTAGTGATTTAGACATTTAGAAGAACCACGCTAGCATGGAGATTTCCACACCCTGATCTCTGCCCCAGGGCTGCCCACACCTCACAGAGCTCCTGAACGCTGAACAGGACATACGAATTTGATTTGCAAAAACTCCCTGGGCGGGGGACTCCTCTCCCCAGGCTTTGGGGAGAAACATGGAAAGACCCAACAGGAGCAAGCAGGATGCTGGGGGGGTGCATGAGTTGCTCGAGGACCCATGGCTCTGGAACGACACATCCCACAGATCTGACTGTGGCAGACCGCTGGCTCCACTCAGCCCCGGGAGGGCCATTTCCCTCCCTAACTGGGGACCACACACCTGTGCCCAGGAGCTCCCCGTGTCCTAAGGGGAATTTTTGCTGCAAGAAGTTCAAGAGCAAGTGAGGAGGTGAGGCTGACTTACTGCTCCAGGTTGACCACAGTGAGCAGTGGTAATAACCACATCTTCTCAGACCAGACTGCCACCACAGAAATGGAAATGGCCCAGTTTGAGGGACACCTTCAAAGAAAGGATCCGTTACATTGAGACGAGGTGACTCCTCTTTCCTCCCAAAATGTGAAATAACAACGATCAGCCCAGCAAACAACTTCTTCCTCCCAGCATTAGTGTGTGGGACACCCAGCTGCCTGGAGCCCAGAGGAGTCATTTCCAAACCACGGCTGACCCTTGGCAGCCACCTTCAGCCCCAGTGGTGCATGAGAGGAATGAGACCCTGAAGCATCTCAAAATGGAGAGGACCAGACAGATATGTCACTCCTCTTTCTTACTGCTGCAAGAGCTTCCCCAGGGCTTGCTGCTAGCCGGGGGTCCGGAGGATCCACCTCCCTGACCCCAGCACCCTATCCCCTCCCTACACCACTCCCTCCTGTGCCTTCCTGCTCTTCATGCTACTGCCTGCATACATTTTCAAGCTGCTGCATGTGCAAGGACCAGGTTTTAGGGGGAGGGAGGTGGCAAATACTGTCCTGCCACAGGTGCCAGGGTTTGCTCTGGCAACATGCAAACAAGTAGTACTTTTCTAAATAGAGCCATGCCCTGCTCAGTTACTTGTAAGGCATCATCCCACAATCATTTCTCAGTGCTTTTCCTTATGTGAACGCAAGCCGCTAGGCAAGGTAACTTTCCTCTGCAGCAGGGGACCAGGGAATCATCCTCCCCTCCCACCTCTGCAACCTCCCTGCAAGGAAATCCTCAGCTGGTGCATGCCACAAAAGCTCTGCAGCTGCATTAGCTCACACCAGCCAGAGATCTTAACCATTAGATCAGCCCATTCCCTCCCACTTTGGGAGGGGGGTCAGCCTGGGAAGCTGAGCAAGAGGGACTTCTAGACCAGTTCCACTCCTGAGTGAGCAGCATTCAATGACTTGAGGATGAAAGGGAGATTTTGCTGCTGCCCCTCCTGCCCCTTCCCTGGGAGGAAGGCAGTGCACTGCAACACAGACCTGCCAGGGCTGCCCTCCAGGCACCAACTCTCTCCCTCCAACAATTTGAGAGAAGAATCCCAGCAGCAGAGCATCCTTTGGGCTCTTCAGGTCAATGTGATGAAGTGCACACTTCAGGCCTACAGAGAAGACAGAAACAAGGGTGTTTTGCAGTGAGACAAGCCCCCACACACTCAAATGCATCACCCCAGCTCTTCTGGCAGGTGGGGAATTAATGGGACAAATCCCAGGTGTCCCAGGTTTCCTGACTCCAGCCTGAGCTCCAAGCTGAAGGCAATTATATGGAGATAAATGAAAACACACAGAAATTGCATTTCGTGATAAGAAGCTGATGTGTGCAAAGCTGAGGTCTCCTGTGAGGCATTTTCATGATGTGTGTGCACAGTCATAAAAAAAGCAAATTTAGATTTCATCCAGTAGCCTAGTTATTCTTAATGAAATGCAACAGGGACTTACAAAATTAAGTAACAAGTGTAACAGGTTATAATCATGCCACTTGACTTTATTCAAAGTTTATTATTTCAAAACTTCCATATCTAAGTCCCCTGTGGCATTTAACGTGAGCAACCAAAGTCATCATGAAAGATTTTGTCTCTGAACTGAGCTAGCCCAGCATGCAGTCTTGGCTTTGGTCCGAAACACATCGCAAGGAGACAGAGCTTTCTCACATCAATTTTGGCACCAATTGTGCCTTAGAAACATGGACAACGAGCACGGGGAAAGTTTGACTTGGGGATGGCTGGGTCTGATTAAGTTTTAGATGCTTCACTGAACTGTGCAGTTTGAGATAAATTCATGGCAATCCCATTTATGTTTTCTAGGGAAAACCCCACCAGTCCTCACCCAGCAGGGAGTGGCACACACATTGACAGGCTTGCTGGACCCCACGTTGGGTGGAGGAGGAAGGGGTGTGCTGCTCCCATGGGTCAGCTCCAGAACGTGATCATCATAGCAAAGATCACACAGGTGGAGCGATCTCAAATACTTGGGACACAAAGAAAAGGAACCAACTGCAACTTCTCATACCAGAGGTCTCCTTCTCCAGGCTGGGTGGTTGTGGGATAGGGGAAGCATCAGGTTTCTGGCTCCTTTGCTGAGAAGAGGACAGCAGCTCTCCCTCCACTCCCTTTAGTTGGCCCCATGCCTGCACCAGCTAAAAATCACTCTGTTAATGACTCCTGTCCGATGTGTTTCTTATGCCAATAGGAGTGGTCCCCTGCCTCTCCCAAGCCAAGGCTGGGATAAGAGTTCAGTTCCCAGCCAAGCAAACATAAGCAATATAATCCTCATGATTAGGAGGTACTCGCACCATGTTTGGCCTGGCAAGAGCCTGCAGTAAGTCACTGGAGTCATCAAGAGACTGAGTCTAGATCCAAAAATGTTACCAACTATCACACTACCACCCTTCCAGGCCTCTCTAACTTTGGGTCCTATGTCCTCTGTGTAGGTTTGAAGGCAATGCTATTTGCTTAACCTTCCCATCAGGTTATCCGCTTCCCACCACCTTATCCGAGTGCCAGTGAACTGAGGCGCCCGCATCTTTCTCCTCTACCCAGACAGCCAACCACCCCAAGACCTCAGCAACAACAAGTGGGACTTACCCAACAAGGTTGCGGGGATCCTTGCACAACTCCTGCAGCACTGCTGGCTCTAGAGGGGCTAACTGAGCTCCTTGCTGCTCCGTTCAGCCCAGCCTCTCTCTCTTTTTCCCTTTTTTAACAGCATTTTATCATATTCCCAGGGCACTCTCTGGCCTCAAAGCATTTGACTACTGCAGAAAGCTCAGTCACAAAATCAGGCACAATTTTCTAAGCCATTGACCTGGACCAAGCTCTCCCTAGCCCTTGCTGCTGACTAGCTTTTCCAACAAGAGACTGTGGTGATTATTGCTATAGCAGCAAGTCTGCTAGTGAAGTAGAAAATAAATAGACTTTATCAGGGAGGTAAATGATGGAGAAAACACCATTCCCGTAGGTGAGGAGAGAAATAATATTAGCAACAGCAGAAGGACCAGCATCATATTGGAGCGGGGTGGGAGGGATGGCAATTAGTTGGTTATCCCATCTCTTGCCTCAGCTGGGCAGATCTTTTTAGCACTAGTTTCATTACCAGGAGCAAGTCACTCTGAAGATCACCATTCTTCTGCCTAACTTGACCCCCTTTGCAGCCTGCCCTGTGCTTATTTCCCTCTCTTACCTACAAGCATCCCTAGGAAAGAAATTTTTACATGGATGCGGGAGCAGGCCAGACAGGGAGTTATAAATACACTAGCCACTGCAGGAGGATGTGCAAAAAGGAGTTGAGAACATGCTGCCATTCATTGCTCTCCTAGACACTTTTCTGACCCGGGTGCCCCAGGCTCACCAGTTAGCAAGCTCAGCAGGACCAAGCTTTCTTGCACTGCCAAGGGACCACACTGCAGCTGAGCGGCCTGCATGGGCAACAGCTCGCTTGCCATAGCAGCCAAGGAGAGGACTGTGGTGAGCAGCACCTACAGGGAGAGGGTAAGAAAAACTTCGAGTCCCAGCAGAACTACAGCAAGGGCAGTACAAAATCATTCACCGGGGTAAGTACACCAAGCCCTGGCACGATTTGTGAAAACTGACTGCTTACATTCACTTGTTTGGTACCTTAAAAGAGCAGATAAACACCAGCACTTGCTGCTGTAGCCCCAACTCTGGGGCACATCTCCCCACAGCCCACACACAGGACTCACCACATGGAGCAAGAAGGGACACCAGCAGCAAGAGGAGCCCTGCTCCCACCCTGGCCCAGGGAAAGCATCCAGTGCTGGATCCCAGGCTATGCTCTGCTGCACATGGGAGAAACAACTCTCCTTCTCCACCCAGCTAACGAGCCCATTTAATAGATGAGGGGCCAATCAGTTTTGGCAGGTGAGGCTGCAGGGCTGCAATTCAGGTGGGTTTGGAGGCTCTCCAGCCATGTCTTGCCGGGGGTCACCGGCTCCCTGGGCTCTCCTGTTATGTAGTTTGCTGCCTGCTCCCCATGGGGACAGCGGCAGGATCTAACGTCCCCCCTCACCATTGCCACCAGCCCTGAGCAGCCTCAGCCCTTGCAGGTTGAAACAAATCTCATTGCTTTTGCAGAGGAAGGTTAGCACAGGCAAAGGTGAGTCCAGCCAATTCCTCACCCCGCGGTCCCTCCTCACCCAAGCTGGCCAGGAGGAGCACCCGTATAAGGCATGGCAGTGTTTCTTCTTGAGGACACCAAGAGAGCTGTCCGAAACCTCCAGCAGCTTCTTGCCTGTGAAGCAATACATGGGGCTTATGGAGAGCCTTAAGTAGCTGCCATAAAGATTAAAATTATTTGACCTTTTTTACAGGGAGAGTTGTTATCCACATACTGCAAGAGCAAGCTCCGTTAAGAAACCCTGCACTGTTGGGATCCAGGAGAACTTACGGGTGCACTGGCTGACTTCAGAGTGAGCGTGCCATTACCCTACATGGTACAGAGGGTTTTGCACACACCAAGATGGCAAAAAACACTATGGCTTGTGTTCAGGGCGTTCGATTCTCTTTCAGGTCCATTTTCAATGGAGGTTTTATCACCATCGTGATCCCCTGAGTGAACCGAAGCCCTGGGAGCATGCAGGAGCATCTGGGAACGTCAGCCAGGAAGAAGGGAATTGGAACAAAATTACTTTCTTTTTAATTTCTGTTCTGTTTTTCTCTTTGCACTCTGTAGACTTAAGTTTGACACATTCCTGACAGATGTAAAAAGCCTAACATGAAGAGCTTATGTCAGTATAACATTTCCAATCATCAAGACTGTGTAAGCACCAGCCCTCATCCTTTCTCATGCTCAGCCTCCAAAAAATGCCTGCTCCAATATTTTTATATGGCCAGACTCAAGTACATGTGCTGCATAGTTGCTCCTACGTGAGCAATCACTGATACTCCTTGGGCAGTAAAATGTAAGTCAAGTGGAGTAAGAAACTTTGGCCCTTCCACCTCCAGAAGAAATTGTTCATGGTTGGTCCTAAGGAACAGACTGACCCCATAGCCAAGAGAACAAAACCAGACGGGGCACTTACTTTTCTTACTTTTTATATAAAATAGACATTTACATACATTTTCTTTTGCAAAGACTTCAAGCATAACTCCTTTATGTGAAATCTAGCCATAAATCCCACAGTGAAAAAAGCAAAGACTTTGCAAATTCCTGTGCCACTGACATACATCCAGCTGCTGCTAAGTGTGAATTTATTTTTAAAAGATTGCTAATCCACGGGCTGTTTTCTTGGTTTTTTTTTTTTAAAGATATGCACAACTGATTAAAAAAATATTAGATACAGAAATAAGAACCATATGAACAACAGGCAATGCAAACAACTCCTGCATGAGAGGAACACGCAGCGTGACATCCACTTCAGGCAGAGATTTCTACAGTAATACAGTTGTAGAAGCCATAACTTTTACAGAGGATACCACTGGGGGTATTTTCCAGAAGAAAAAAATTTCAGCAAGTCAGTACAAACATGGCAATGAACTTTTGCACAAAGTTATCGAGATTACCTTAAGCAACTTTGCCACATTGAAACACTAGTGAATGCCAAGCGCTTTTTTTTTCTTTTTTCTTTTCTTTTTTTTTTTTTTTTTTTTTCTGCTGGGTTTAAATGTACATGAAAGCAAAATGGTGCATTTTGAAATTGCTGCAAGAGACTGAAGGTTGGGGAAAAAAAACCCTCTGAGGGCTAAATTTTTCCAAAGATTGTGCATAATTTCATATATGAAAGACAGAAATTGAGCACTTGGTCAACTTAATCACATACAGATTGAGGAGACTTAAGCATATACCAACTGTTTCACCAAGCTGGAGGACAAGTGGGGCAAAAGATCATACAACTATATTCTAAATTTCCTAATTATTAGAATTAGAATGACAATTATCTTCTTTCACCAAATATTGTACATCATATCTGGCCTGGTTTCTGTAACTGTTGAGAAGCTTTCATAGTTACTAGATAATTTTAGGGGTATCCAGCCTCCCCTGCAAGTTAGGCTCTTTATTTTGGATTTTTTTGACTTAGACTTCTTCCACCCATGCATGCGCACAGCCCCGTCCTCGTCAAGATCTCTGGAATGAAGGCCATTTGCACTGCTGCATTTGCTTCCTGTTTGACCACCACAAGTTGCCTGCACATTTGTAGGAAAATCTGGTCCAAGGAGTCCATGAGAGAGAGAAAATGCCCCCCACTGCATCATTTATCCCGGGGCAATGAAAAAAGAATGGAAGCAAAGAGTGCTGGACTTTAAATGAGCAATAAAATAAAACAAAATCCATCAACTGAAAATATTATTCATGGGGAAAGGAAAAATCAACACAATTATTATGTTTTTCATTTAGGATTAAAATGCACAGTGAGTACACGACAGTCCTGTCTAACCAGCTTTCCGTTAATTCTCCACTTTAATATTGGTAAGCACTGAGGTTTAGCCAATGCAACTTGCAGGGAGAGCGAACTCTCCCCTACCAGGTAGAGCTTCAGCCATTTATTAATTTGTAATCTCTGCTAACCATGCTGAGCACTGGAGTTGGCAGAAAACAATGTATTTATAACTCATTTCAGAAGCTGTGCAATGCTAGAGGAAGAGGACATTTCCTATGATTAATTAAGATAATATCCAGTTTATCACAAGGTAAGTCGCTCGATTTATCTTCCACAATAGCATTCCATTTTGGTGGAGGTAACCCATTTCATATCATAGTCCGTTCTTCTTCTTTGCCTGCAATAAACCTCTTACAAGATTAATGTTCTGAACAAACTCAGCGTTTCAGCATGGATGCCAATGAGACAGGGAGTCAGCTCAAAACTTTACAAGGGTTTAACTGCTTTGGTGGCTCACGGCCTGAATCGTTCTCCAAATACGCTGCCAGTTTGCAGACCATCATCCTGCGCAGATGGGGTATAAAGCGGGGTTCATGACTGAGCCCTCCTCTCTCCGTAACTACCATAAACCCGGCTACAAAATGTGGAGAGTTGGCCTTTTGGCATATAAATGTAATCTGGTTCAGCAGGCATTAAACTCCATGGATATGTTACCTGCCTAATTCAGGCGAGTGGATGAACATACGCCATGCCTTCCAACCAAACCGCCTCCCTCACCGGGAGGATGGTCTCATCTTCCTACATTATTCTGCAAGGAAGACAGTGTTGCAAAAACAGTAATCCTTCTCCAGGATCTGGGGGGGGGCCACCCAAAGCTATATAATACTCTTTCACATGCACCGGTTTTAGGAGGTCAAGATGACCTTGATCAGGTTCTAGGGCAAGAACGAGACAATAATTTCTACGAGGTCTCTCAGGAAAGACAAACTAAGCTTTAAGCCAAAGTTAAAACCACAAAACCAAGTCATCCCCCTCACAAAGCATTGCTATAAAAAATACAACTCCTTTTATATTTGAAAAAATATGTTTCATTGGCCACAATTTAAAGCCACACTGCTGTGGGGCTTGTAGAATATATTGTATTTATTTAATATATCTTTATGAGATGAAGTTTATAGCTGATAAACATTTTTAAATGAGACGTATCTCCCCCCACCCCTATCCCCCACCCTTCGGCTAGCTGTCAGACCACTCTGCAGATGCCTCCTCCACAGAGGGCTTTGCACAGCACCTCTGTCGGGGGCTGCACCAAACACCGCTCTGCCAGCCCCCAAACTCGCCGCCACACGGCGGTACCGCAGGCAGTCAGCCAGCCTGGGCACACAGGGCTTTGGTGAAGCTGCCCCGAAGGCAGGCTCACCTTGGGGACAGGCAGAGAGCTTTAATGGTCCAGGTACCTCTGAAAACCCCAGAAATGAACAATCTACAACTTTGCAGTGCACGGTGGGGAACTGACCGCTCTCAGAGGCCATTTAAGCTTTGGTTTCCCTATCCCACACCACCTCCTCCCAGCCATCCTGGCAGTGCCAGGGCTATGCAAAGCTACTCCATGCATGGCATCCAGCAGAGTGCCTGCACTGGGGACCTGCAGAAACATCAGGTCAGCAAGTCCATGGCCACAAAAGTCGTGTGAAAAGACAAGGGTTGCTGACCCAGCCCCAGGACCTCAAACCTGCCCTCGTCCCCGGAAAGCAAAGTAGGCTGCTTGGGCTGGGGGTAGAAGGGAAAATTTACCAGCAAAAGACTTGCTTATTTTGGTCCCAGCTGCTCCATTGGGAAGCTGTTTTGAAGGGAGAGAGCCCAGAAACCTGTCTCACCACCTTCACCCTGCCGTAGGTCTCTCCCTCCCACCTCTGCCCAGCTGTAGGCACTGGCCAGTCTCCTTGGCTGGTGGGGACCAGAACCTCGCAAGTCCGGGACCAGAACCTCGCAAGTCCAGCCCCAGAACCTCGCAAGTCCAGCCCCATCTCGGTGGGCACGCAGCCACGGCTATAGCAGGTCCACAAGCCCTGGCAGGGCAGACATCTGCACCAGTCCGGACTCCTCTGAGCTCCAAATGCAGTTGGAGTCATGTTAATAATTTGCCAGTAATTTGACCACCAGTAGCGGCCAGACACCAAGCTTTTTAAATGAAGCCAGCGGACCCACCAGCGCACGGCTGTCCCATCACGCTGAGCGAATTTGGAGCTTTCTGAGGTGCCATGGCCAGCACCAACTAAACCCGGGCGCCGCGTGGGTCACTGCCACACAGGCTTTTCCTGACAGATGTGTATCAAGGCATCGCATACCTAATCTGAACTGTCCTTTACTAATAATGCCAAACCCGGGCTGCTCTTCTGCAGGGACTGGTCACAATCAAGCTCAAATATAACAACTTTTACGGCAGTTTCCTGCTGCAAGAGGAACAAACCGATGACCTACCCCAATGTCCAAACCCAAAGGCAGTGGCACCAAACACGATCCCACTAACACTCTCTGTGAACTGGTACAAACCCTGGTGGAAGCAGCAGAAGTGCTGTTATTGAGGTGACAGTATGGTCCAATGTGCTCTGCAGGCGTTTGCTTTAGAAACATCATCAGGGGGAGTTATTCAAGCACTCCTCGGTGGTACTGCATTTTTCTAACTGCAGACAATACAAGTCACAACAGCCAGCCATGTGGCCAGCTGTGAAGGATACTGCCCAATTTGTATAAAACAGAGAAAATATATTAATTATTTGATTATTATAAGTTAAATAAATAAAGCTCAAAAATAAAAGCCCCAATTCTAAGAGAATTTGTTTTCCCACTTCAGTATTTAAAAATATAGATTTATGACTGATCAGCTATAGGTCATTTTCTGTGTCTTTTGGGGGAGGGGGTGAGAACACTTTGACAAAATGTTTTGTCAGTGTTATCACCATGATAAATGGACTTTGTCCCTGCCAACCCCTAAAAAAGCCTTCTTAGTACCTTTCCAGGCTAGGAAATCTTCCCTAATCTCTCTGTGGCTTTACTTTACCTCCTATATTGATCAGATCTGTTGTTTGGTTTTTTTACTGGGGACTGCACAGGAGGACAAGTAATCCTAGAGCTTCCCATTGCCTTTGGATGCTTCCATTTTTTTCAGAGTAACAACTATTTGGCCTGGAGGGAGAGAGCAAAGGGTAAAGCCGTATGATGTTTGACAATACTGACAACATGAACCTGAATTACTACCAAATGACTATCTTATGAGTAAAACATTCAGGTGAGGTTTTCCCTCAAAGGATCATTTGTCCTACTTGTAGAATCATCCTTCTAGGGTGATATTCAGATACCGTTTTCCCTTTCTTTAGAATAATTTTCAAGTCACATTTAGAGCTGTAAAAGTGGCCACCATTTCCTCAGCATTAACCCCTTGAAACCTTTTTATGTGACCATTATGACCATCTTTCCTGGCTCAGAAGGGCCTGGCAGCACTTGCAATGAAGCCCATCAGTGGTACTTTATGTGGGTGAGGTGAGCCTGCACTGAGTAACAGGAGGTGTCACTTCACCCCCGCTGCAATAGGTGAGTGCTTTGTCTCTATCGTTTCCCCAGTGATAACCAAGATATTGAAGGTACGTGTCCCACTCACACTCCTGGTGTGATTAAAATGGGTTCAGCCTAAACATAAATCTTGATTAAAGGAAGGGTTTCATTCATTCTCCAGCATGTCCCACGGGAGCCGAGTGTCTCCTGTAACTTTGGTCAAACATAAGCATGCATTCAAAATTTGCCTTCCATAATTCTGAGTCCTATCAAAGTTCCTTCAGCCGCACTTCGAGCAATAGGCTTCCACCGTACTCTTCTCCAAGGGGCATGAGTTGCTTTCCACTGGTGACTGAATGCTATGTTTGGTCTTTCTCCTGAACTTCCTGAAACCGTTTCTCCAAGCGATCCAGTTTGGCCAGATTCTCCTTCAGCAACTTGCTGTTTGGAACCAGCTGTAAGGCTTTCTCATAGTAGCCACGGGCAGTGATGTAGCTCCCCTACAAAGAAAATGAGTGACAGATCTCATTCACGTTCCCTGACATAGAAAGTTCATTCCTTGAGAATGGTGAAAACTCTAATACAAAGGACAAAGAGTTTATAAAATTTGCTATTGTTAGGTAACGGGAATACTTCTTCATTATGAAATAGATCACCGAGTGCCATTAGCCTAAATTTGATCAAACACACATGGCAAGAAGTAGATTTACATTTTTCCGTTCTGTTGTACCAGAAGAGTTAATTTTACTCAGTGCTAGGATACCTTGAGGATATCACACAATGTGACTCCTTAAGACCCAAATCATAATGATATGCTAAAGTATTCAAAAAGATAAACAACCACAGGACGGGCTGTCTATTTCCATAATTTCATGCCAGTATTCTGCATTAGACATCTTTATTAAATTAATTAGGTAGAGAGGAATCTTAAAAGTCGACTCATGGTGACATTCTTCTAAGGCAGGTCAACAATTGAAGCAGGAAAACTTTAGAGATGGGCAAGTTGTTCCTTGCAGCCCGTCCTCTTACAAATATGGGATTTACCTTACTGGATACATATTCCCGAGCAACCTGGTTGGGAAATTCCACTTGGGGTGGACAGACTTCCCTCCTTTTTGGATGAGGTACATCGGGGACATTCACTATTCGCAAATATGCAGCTCTTAGCAGTCTGAAACAAATTTAGCTTTCTGTCCTGAGCAGTAGTCTCTGCAGTTGACAGCTTAAGGAAAAGCAAAACTGTCATACCTTGATGTGCTCAATGCCTCCCATATTCATCCAGGCCTGCGCTTGGTCTGGGTTGAGTTCCACAGCCCGTTTATAGCTCTACATAAATATGAAACATTTTTAGGTTAAGAGTCTGAGTCTTCAAACAAAAGCAGCGCTGGAGGGGAAAGAGAAACGAAGTTTCCTCTCCCTCTGAATCCATTTAAAATATAATTTCAAATTTTTCCTCATAGACAATGCACAAGCTGAATTTCAGTTTCTTTGCAGCAGAGGTAACATAACATACTGCTTCACCACTGAGCTCATCTCGCAGGTTTTCCCTGCCCATGGCATCGCACAAGGAGCCACACCAAACCCCGCGAGCCTCTCCGTGCCACCCTGCACCACTGGCATCTCCTACACGTCCGGGTCATTTCCTCGGGCAGGTGCCTGCCACCGACAAGCCACATGTGGGCTGTGATGCTCCTTATCTGCAAGGCTTTAATTTGGAGCTGGCAGCAGACTACAGTTTCACAAGGACCTGAGGGCAGTGCTATCCCTCCCCAGTGCTTCTGCCACTGTGTGTGGGAGAAGAAGCAACAAGGACCTTCTGGACCCTGACAAACAGCACCGTTTTTACGGTGTCACAGCAGGAAAGGATTCAAACCAGGATTAGACATCTCTATGGATATCAAGAGTATCCAGAACTGTCCCAATAACAATTTTCTGTGCTATTATTTAACACTAACGTAATTGCTGAGCTATCAAGTCTCCTGCTCCACAGGTTAAGCCAATCTCTCAGCTATTAGGTAATGAGGTGAGATATAACAACATGGCGGGCTCTCACAGGTTTCAGCTGAGCCACCTGGAGTTGGCCATTGCCAGTGAGAGGGGCTGGGGCTGGATGGACCAAGGGTCTGGTCGGTGCGACAAGGCCTAGGCTCCTCCATAGTCCCACCACGACTCCGTACTTAACGTCTCAGAGCAGGGAGCTGTATTTCCACACAGGAATGAGGAAAAAAGCTGCAACTAAGTCTGGCAAAGTTAGCTGCCCCATAGCTTTAGCTGTACCACTGGTGAACTGCTGAGCTCCTACAGCCAGGGTGCGTGCACCAGGGAGTATTAGAGGCAATGAGCTAACTCTATCTTTTAACCTACAAAACTATCCGTAGGGCTTAGAGCAGTCATACCTCGAAAGCCTTGTCAAGGAGATTCTGTTCTCTTAGCTGGTTTCCTTTAGTGAAAAAGAGCTCTGATATGACTTTTGGATCCTTTGGTTTTAGCTGAAGAGCTTTTTCTATAGCTTCAAGTGCCTGCGAAAAAGCAAGAGGACCTTGCGTTACTGTATTCCGCGCCTTTCCACTTCTTACGCTCTCCTCACCACCGGGGCCTGCCAGCATAAGAGTCAACTTCCTCCTTCCCTTGTTTGTGCCACACTGCTAACACATGTGGAAATGAGTTTTTTAGATGCCTATGGCTGACGGGCAGTGGGGCTGACAGCAGCAGGAGCAGTAAGTGGTAAGAAAACCACACTGCTTAGCTTCAGTCCCATTACGTAGATAAACGGAAGGTTTTAGTGAAAAAATAAATCTACTGGATGTGCGCTAAGGCATGTGACATGTCTCTAGCGAGACAGAATGTAAAATTCAACCTGAGCTCAATGTGTGAGCCCTCGGTACAAGGGTACCTCACGGCCATGGTACCTTGGCATAGTGCTCCTGCTTGCTGTAGATGGCTGACAGAAGGCGGTAGCACTCCAGACACTCCACATCCTCATTGAGTATATGGTTCGTCATCTTTTCGGCTTCCTTCGTCCGTCCCATCATTGCTAAAACCTGAGCCTACGGAACCATATTATAAAGGGTTATGGTCTTAAAAAGCTCAACCCTCCTTAATGCATGATGCTGCACCCAGCAGCTGGTGCTCCACTTTCGTGGCTCTGCCCTGGCCAAGCTCGCCCCACACTCACCAGCGCCAGTCGGATCTCTTTGTTCGAAGGCTGCAGTGATGCCGCTTCTCTGTAAACCTGCAACGCTTCTTCATACCACCCCGTGTTGTAATACAGAGCCCCGAGCGGGGACAGGATTTCAGCCTTCCGGGATACCTTCAGTGCCCTGGAATTTGGGAACAAGAGATGCTTCCAGCTGGTGTGGGGATCAAAGCAGAAGAGCGAGGTGTGGCTTGCGCTGGGATCAAGCAGCGAAGCTCTGCACTCTGCACGGCACGCTCAACCCACCCCAGGGAGCACAAATTTAAGGTTCCGGGGAAGGATGAGTGTGCCCATAGCAGCAATCCCTCTGGCCACCTGAGAAGGGGAGAGGGCCACCTCCAAAGTGCATGTGAGCATGCAGCAGGAGTGGGGATGGCTGATGGTGGCAGAACCTGGGGAGTGTGAGCACAAATCTGGATGCCAAAAAGGAGGCAAAAAAACCCCCAGTCCACCCTGCTGCATACTGGGAGCTAGAGCCTGCCTACTGGCACATGGCTGGCAAGGGCCTGAGTTCCTGATGGTGCCAAGGTTTTGGCGCTGGGCTGTATGGCAGTTATGGCTGTTACTGGTGCGGTACTCACAGACCAGCTTCGAGCAGAGTGAGAGTCGTGCTAACCTCCTCATGCCACCGAGAAACCTCCAACTTTATTGTTAGAGCATCCCCCAGCCAAAAGCAGCAGTGTGTCCATCCTGGGGCCTTGGGAATGGTCCAGGGAAGTCAACACTGCCTGAGTCCGTGCTGCCTCTCCAAGCACTCCCCAAAAATAGCCAAATAAGCAAAGGTAAATCTGCTTTCAAACAGATGGAGAAGGAAGGGAGGAAAACCCAAATATGCACTCACAGATTCGCATATCAGAGGCTCTTTAGCAGAGACAAAGCCGTACAGGGGGAGGAAGGAAACCTCTGTCTCCTATCCCGAATTCTTACCGCTTGTACCATGCTTCAGCCTCTTTGTTCTGCCCTAGGGAGCGGTGAAGCCTGCCCAGGTTCACCATGGCCACGTGGTGAGTGGGACTCAGGTGGATGGCCTGCCTGTAGTGGGACACGGCTCGCTCGGGAGCCCCTGGAGAGGAGAACAACCGTTAAACTGGTGCCTCAGAAAAATCCTTTTGCAATTCAGCACGCAGTAATGCTCTGGGTTTTCTTTCATCTGTTGCTCTATGCGTAGGAACCATTTTGAGAAAGAAATCCTGCCTCAGCCCTTCGAGATTAAGTGTAATGAAAATTGCTGTCCAAACTAAGATTTAGGCTCCAATATTCAGAGACAATCCTGAGAAATAGATTTTCTAGGGGTGGGTTTTTGCAAGTCAAGAGTATGGTCACCAGAAGATGACTCCTGATGGAAAGCACCTGCGGGGGGATGCATCCCCTGTGCCAAGGACAGACCCCCACTCCAGAGAGGGGGCTGGGGCGCATGTCCCACCTCCTGGGAGAGCATCCTTCCACCCTGGCCCACTGGAGACACGGGCAATGGAGACATGCAGAACAAGCCACCCACAACCCTACCAGAGCTGCAAATAGTTTCAGCTCGTTCCAGACAGAGACTATTCCCTCCACCTCTGTTCCGTTCGCCCTGCTCAGTCTCTGTGTGTTGCTCAACAGGACTGGGAGTAGCTGCCAGTGACCAGCTAATTCCCACCTCGGGGCAATAAATCCCAGACCAGGTGTCCAGGTGCCTATTTTGGAGCATGTCGGCACAGTCTCTGTGTTGCAGAGGAGCCATTGGGTGGCACTGCTTCCCTGTGTGAAAATGTCTACTGGTGCAAGGTCGCAGTCCATGACATCACCGAGCACCACAACAAAATACAACACCGCGCAAAAAGGTGCCAGACCGCTGGCCTAAAAGCCTAAAGTTCTATTTCTAAAAGTATATTTTTATTTAGCTAAATAATGACTTTTCTCAAGGATCTTGCAGTGCTTTCCTCAAGCAGGGCCTGCTGACTACCTACTAAATAAATTAATGGGGCACAGTACAAAGTTCCAGCATTTCAGCGATGCGAATATCGTGTTCTTAACCCCAGTGCTCATTTAATTGGTTTGCACGCTCTAGACCAGATAATCTCCTGATGAAAACAGACACTCACGGAGCTTTGTCCACCAACAAAGCTTTGGAGTATTGGCATTTTTTAAGCCAAATCACTTCACAATGTATTTAATTCCATTTCTAGCTGGAAAGCAGAACTTGAAAACAGCCAGCGCGTGTTGGGGCACTGAGCATATGCTGCCATGGAAATTTTATCTTCATAGCTTTTCAGATCTAGTTTGGTTTTCCTGAGACTATCTATGCAACATAAAAGTAACACTGACACTTCTCGGCATCTCCTGTAAAGGAGAGAGGAGGGATGTCTGTAGGGAGATTTAGAAGCACTTGAGATTCATCTAAGGCCAACAACGTGTCTTTCAGGGCAGGACTTTTCTAAAATATCCAGCAGCAGCCTCGATTTTCTCCCACTGCTGAGCAGGCAGATGTTTTTGAAAATGATATCTACAAAACATCCTGGGAAGCAGTTGGGCATGCACCTCAGTCCATAAGTCAGCCAGTGCCTCCCCTGCTCAACACACAGGGGTAATGCACATCATTAAGGGAGACACATCGAGTGTCTGTGACCACTGCAGAGCTGTCTAGGGTTATGGCTCCTCAGAGCTGACACTTGCTGGAGGCTTGTTGCACAAAATCCTGCAAGTTAATTAGCATGGTGCTTCACAGCATCTCCCTGTGCCTGCCAGAGAAGAGTGCAGCCTGTGACGGGCTCACTACCAGTCACTTACCAGCCATTTACACACCATGCCTGAAGTATCAAAAGTCAGTGGGGTTTTTTCCTGTTGTCTGTGTGTAGGGAAGTGTAGGAATAAACCAGGAAAAGTTAGTTTTGACTTTGGCAGAATACACAAGTGCAAAAAATAGAAAGTGCACTGCACTGCGTTTGAACCACAACTTTTGGCAGTAATAGGGCAGTTTGTCTGGGTTGGCAAGCAAAGATGAGTACAACGTTGGAGTGAAATTACTAAGGAATTTTTATTATTTGCAATCTTGAATTTTGCCAGGGCACAAATTCAGAACCTCAACCTCTGTCACTAAGGCCACGATGCCTTTTTTGATTATGAATTCTCATTTTGGCTTCATATTTATTTCACACTGGTACTACAGAAAAGCGATGGCTGAGCGTCAGCTCAGAGGTAGGACAACCACCTCCAGACTGACAGACACCATCGTCCTTTCTTCCCAAGCACCATCGCAGCCAGGCACAGTGTGAAAAGGGCAGAATGGGTAGCAACCATGCACTTGAAGCCTACAATATTTCATCACTGAGTCTCAGCTCTGTTTTGGAGGGACTGGAGTGAGACAGTAGTTTGGTTTCCACTAGTCATTTGTCAAACTTGGCCTTGCTTACAAAGCTGTCAATAAAAGGCGGCCATTACAGCAGCTTTTTTTTTTTTGTCGTTATGTGGATGCCAGGAAGTGCCTGAGTCCAGGGAAGTTGGTTGGGAACCAGGAGCCCAGAAAAGAAAGGCTTTGGATGTCATTACAGAGCTCCTGAGAAATCAATTCACCCCACAGTATCTTAGGTTTTGTTTTCACAGACCACTGTGGTTTAAAAGCCATGCTTGTTTTTACAGCGGTGGCACTCAACCTTTACAGTCAAAGAGCTGCTTTGTCATCAGGTAGAGCTGTAAGCGCTCCGAATACCATAATGATCCACTTGTGTGCCTGGGATTTGGTTTGATGCGGCCATGCTTTCCTGGAGAAGCGGCAGTATTGTCAGGGTGCTGCCCAGCTCAAATTGAAGAGGACAACTGCCTGTCTGAAGATGGTGAGAAACACTGAAGGAAACAGCTGGGCTGAATGCCACTGCCGCACAGTGTCTGCCTTGATTACAAATTTCAGTACGCTGTGCCATCTCAGCAGCATGGGGATATTTATTTCCAAGCTACAGTAGAGGCACATCTATTGCTTTGGAAGCTTTTGACACCCTTTTAGATGCGTACTGCTGAATAAAACAAATCAAAGCAAATAAGGCAGAGAGGGAAAATCCCTTGCTCCTTCTTACTTACCAGTATCAACCAAGAAAACACCGTAGTTGTTATGCAGATCCGAGCTCTCTGGACAATTCTCTATGCCAGCCTTATAGACCTCCTCTGCTTCCTTAAGCCGTTCCTTAAAAGAGAAGGAGATTTCTTAGCTGTGGCAGAAAGGGCATCAGCACCATTTGCCACATACCAGCATTTTGTGACAACTCCCTCGCTGCACGGGGAGCTCAGGGTGTCAGCCCACCCCGCCTTCTAGGAGGCCAAAATTTTACCCCATGGCATGGATGCGATAGAGCTGCCATCTGGTACCCCAGAGCAATTCAGACAGCTTTCCCCCATAAATTTGCAATTGGAGCTACCTGTGAAACAAAAATAACAGCTGGAAAAGGTGGCTCCTGTGCAACGTCAGTGAGCCCCAGCTGGGCATGCACCCAGCTGGGAAACACACAGTGACAGGGGTCATGTTGGCTCTGTTGAGAAATATCTGTCACCTGGGAGCGGATATATTTTAATTTATTTGTTTAATGAGCATCTCGCTGGCTAACTTTTCCCCTCTGGAGCTCTGCTGTTCACTCCCTAAGCAGTGGGAAAATACAAGGAACGAAAGCTTGGCATGTGTGACAGCTGGGGGACAGGGAGCTCGTACAGGGGGATGAGGGAAGCTGGAGGAGGATGGGGGCAATGAAAGAGTAGGGAAAATCTGATAGATTCAGATTAAAACCAGGCATTGTCAATGCGTGAGATGTAGCTCACTGGGATTGATGGGACGTGCCACCGCACTGATTCTCAGATGCAGTGAGCCCTTACATTTTGCATATATTTCAAGGAGGTTTGTTGGTGCTGAGCATTCCTGGAAAATACAGATCTTTTCTTTGGGAACACCCTGCCTATGGAAAGTGTCCCACTGGCTGGGCCCTGTCTAGCCTGAGCTACGGGCAGTCCGGTCCCGAAACAAAAATAAGGTGTCTCATTTGGATCAAATAGCAACTTAATAAGGTTTCCATTTCCCTCCAGCCAGTGCATGCCCACTGCCTGTATGCTCACTAGCATGGGTTATAATGCTCTTCCTCCCCCCCTAACCTTAGAGCTTTGCTGTTAGGTGTATTTATGCAGAGACAAGCACGGTGCAGAGGGGTGTCAGACAAGCCTCCAGCACCAAAGATGCTTTTTTCAATTCTTCCCCTTCCGTGGAGCAGCACAGCCCTACAGCGACAAACTCCACAGCCTCCTGACGATGCTCCCAAGCGAAATCAGCCATCCGGCTCTCCGCTGAGGAAAGCCTGGAGCCACCAAGGCAGACCTCCTGCTTGGGAGCTGAATCCACATTGAAGTAAGAGGTCAGTCCATTCCCAGCTATGGACTCTCCTCTCCTCAAGTTCTGCAAATCCCGGAGCCTACAGGGCTTTCTCTGGATTTAAAAGGTGTACCTGATGGCAGCTTTTGCTCTGTAGCCGTGTCGTGGTTTAACCCCAGTCGGCAACTAAGCACCACACAGCCGCTCGCTCACCTCCCCAGCCCCGATGGGATGGGGGAGAGAATCGGGGAAAAAAAGTAAAANCACTGACTAATGCCCAGTCAGTCCCTGAGCAGTGATCACTGCCTCCCGGCCAACTCCCCCCAGTTTATATACTGAGCGTGACATCATATGGTATGGAATATCCCTTTGGCCAGTTTAGGCCAGCTGTCCTGGCTGTGCTCCCTCCCAGCTTCTTGTGCACCTGGCAGAGCANGTGGGTTGAGATTAAGACAGTTTAATAGGACAGCAGAGGAAGACAAAATATTATTATAATAATAATAATAATAATAATAATACAAAACAAGTAATGCACAATGCAATTGCTCACTACCCACTGACTAATGCCCAGTCAGTCCCTGAGCAGTGATCACTGCCTCCCGGCCAACTCCCCCCAGTTTATATACTGAGCGTGACATCATATGGTATGGAATATCCCTTTGGCCAGTTTAGGCCAGCTGTCCTGGCTGTGCTCCCTCCCAGCTTCTTGTGCACCTGGCAGAGCATGGGAAGCTGAAATGTCCTTGACTACTATAAACACTACTTAGCAACAACTAAAACATCAGTGTGTTATCAGCATTATTCTCACACTAAATCCAAAACACAGCACTATACCAGCTACTAGGAAGAAAATTAACTCTATCCCAGCCGAAACCAGGACAAGCTGCTTAAATGTGTGAACTCCTTTCTCACCTCCTATTTCAGAACTGGAGAGCTGGAATTAATCGCATTGAAAGAGTATGACTTGATGAAAGCACATGGTTTGCAATGGTTAAGTGCTTTCACATTTACATGATAAAGGTCAGCCAGCAGAAAAGATAGTCTGTGATAAAACACAGAAACACTTTTTTAAAAAGTGCTTAAGTTTGGACATATTGGATATATTTATGTGAATTTGACATCATTATCCACGGGGTCAGCAAAAGTGTAGCGATTGTCAGAATTGACTAAAATGAAGAGCAATTTTTTGAGAAAGCATCTGTGTCACCAAGACATTAACACGCATATTTTCAATGATTCCTGTATTAGTTTCTTTTCCTCTGATTTTAATTTTCAGCCAAGGAATGTGGCTTTGTGTGCACATGTCAGTTTTCTTCATTTTATTTACTGATCATAAACCCGATCTTTAAAGAAGGAAGGACCATGTTAAACTGGATTAGCAGTGTCCCACATCAAAACATTCACACTCACCAATATTGAGCACTTTTAGCATTTTTATCATGGTTGCATTGCTTTTTTGGCACCTAGCAGCCTGACCCTGCATGCCTCGGGCTCAGCATAGAGTCTGGGATGATTTCTCTAACAAAGTGTTTGCATTAAGGGCAGTCAGAAATTGCGAAGGGTGGGCCCAGCTTTTTGTGCCAGAGCTTTCTCCCTCACAGCCTCTCCTCTTCTTGGGAGAAATGCTGTAAGTTCATCAAGGCTTGATTCTCATTAACACTTAATAATGCCACTCCCAGATCTTCATGAAACATTCATCAAGCTCACAAAATTCAGAAGACTGGCTTAAAAAATGTATGAGATTTTTATGATATTAAAAAAATTATGCATGTGGGGATCTCTTAGTTGAACTCCAGGGTTTTTAAGTCTGGTTTTTTATGGCTCAGTTTTTCAGTCTGCTTATGCCTGAGTAGGCTCTCCTCTGCAGCTAAGCGGGTTTAAAAGTTTCTTTTTCTTAGTGTAGGCTGATATTATTACACACACACACACACACAAAAATCACTTTAATCCAGAAACTAGGGCCTGAAAAGAGGCATCAAGTAGCATGAGATGGCTGATGAAATTGCAAGAGCTGGGAAGAAGATGCTGTTCAAGTGCATCAGAGTAAATCCTGGGGAAGCAGGGCTACAGGAGTGGTGTGGAAACGGCAAACAAAAGTGTTTGATTTCTCATATTAGCACCACTGCAGTGATCACGGAAAACAACAATATGTTACGACTGAGTTACGATATCAAGCAGAAAGAGCAATAAGAAGGGCAAGCATTTATAAAAGGCACAAGCAAGGCAAACTGGTTTATACAATGTGGCAGGGTTTTTTTCCACGTCGGCTCTGGCTTCAGAGTCAACTACCAAGGAGAGAAAAGGGAAATTACATTGAGTTATAGGCTAATTCCCTGGCGCATGAGACGTTCCTCTCAGTAGCATTTTTTACAGTTGTGGGAGGAAAGGACTCATAAGCCCCATTTCGGATTCATCGACTTTAAGATAGGGGGCAACATGCTGTGCAGGACCGACCAAGGCAATCCCGACACTATTTCACTGAGCTGCGTCCACCTGTTTCCCCTCTCCTTAGCCCTAGTGCAGAGCTGGAGGAGCAGCAGTTTGTCATGGACACGGTCACCTCATGCGAGTTATTTTAATGTGCCACTTATGGCACTTCAGCCCCTTTCTATCACATCCCAGCGAGAGGGAACCAGTTTGTGCTCCCTTCCCCAAAGCCCCACAGCGATGCCGTCCATGCAGCATATTGCATACTGCCTGGCATCACAGATACCCCTACAGCTGTGGCCCAGAGTCTGTCTCACAAGTAGACAGAAAAACAGGTTTGTAACTTTTAGCCATTTTGCACACTATTGCTTGGACAAAGAGGAAAACCCAAAACTGAAAAACGGGGTCCCGTCATCATCCTTTGGACTGAAGATGCCAAAACTTCTGCCCATGCTCCTCCAGGAAGCGCACACCGTTAGGGCGTGATTCTGCAGCCCACAGCCACGGGCAACAGCAGGTATTTGTAGGACAGCCCCTACTGCCATCACTAGGATGGGTGTGCGAGACAGGAGCTGCACAATCAGGTAGTCATCTGCTGTGGCTGAACATGAGAAGGTGTTAAAAGCCTGCAGCAAATCGCTATTTTCTGAGGAAATTGTACTAACTATCTTTTTTCCCTACCACTTACTCAAGTCACAAGAGGATGAACAATCTATACGTAAGAGTAGATGAATTATTGCTGGACTTACTAATAGCATTTGCTTTGGGCAGAAGGCCTGAGGACTCTATAATGGTTTTATTGCTTGGTTGACCTTACAATCGATGGTTCTAATTAATAATTTCAATTAATATTAAAACCAGGTATTACTGCAGAGGACTCATTTCCTATACTCGCAGGACACTCTTCATCGACGGGCTTATTCAAAACACAATTCCATTCAACAAGGTTCTTCTTTCAATTAATACACTGTATTTCTAGGTCCCTGCAGCTGATATTGATAATATTCAAATATTTGAAAGTCACTTAAAAGGGAAAATAAAATAGCACATCTTTCAGTAATCCACATATATCATAGGTGAGTTTTGCAGAGTGCCTACATCATAAGGGAAGCCTAAACCGGAACAAGACCTCTGCTTATAGTTTTGCTGAAATTTATCTATTTCCCTTACAGAGAGATTTCACTAACCAGATTAATGGAAAACAGTGAAAGATGACACTCTTTTGCTTTGTCTGTATTTGCATTTGGCAACCTTTTAAGAAAGCTTTAGCACCCCGTGCTACGGAACAGTTAGATCTGAAACTTGGGGGAGAACAAAATCAGTTTTCAAAAGGTTTGCGGAGGCATGCTGGAGCTGTGCAGTTATGAGGACCTCGTCACCCACCCCCGTAGCCCCACACTGGGGCCAGTGGTTGTGGCTGCAGCCCATGGGACCAACGCCCGAAGCACAGCATCCCTCATCTGCTGCTGCAGGCGTGGAGAAAAGCAGAGCTTGGTGGTCTTGACGTGGGCACCCACGCTTTGTGGCTACTTCTGAACTCAAGCGTTTTGTGCCTCAATTTCCCTTTTCCTCCGGGGACAATATTTCACCTCGCAGGGACCTTGTAGAAATAAATTACCTAACTACAGAGAGTAGGGAGAGTCCCGAGTAATGAGCATGGGGAACAAGCCTGAGAGGAAATGAGTAATCCTGCCTCCAGAGCGCAGCCTGGGCCATGCGCAGTAAATAAGGCCTGGGGGCACATATTGAACAATGAGGTTAAATAAAATATCAAACAGCTGCTCATTAAGAGCAACATAAAGCTAGCGAGCCTTCCCACCCCCTCTGCGTGATCATCTACCATGGTAATTAAGGGCCGTATTCCAATGCGTGCATGCAAGAGGCAGAATTCGGGCTGCAGAGGCCACCTGGTTTCTGACATTTGCTAGCTTTGGAGTGATTTATTATGAAATCTCAAGGTTATCTGCGTAGGCATGTGCGTCTGAGGGGGAAGCGCTCGCCTGTTCTGCTGTCACAACATTCAAGGTGCGACGGATTAAGACTTCACCATAGACACGGGGAGCTGCAGAGAGGGTATTTACTCACAACTTCAACAGTGATTTAATTGAGAGCCACATCATGTGGGTGTAATTACTCATTGTGAATGGGTTGCCTCCTATCCTGAAAAAGTCATCTCTAAAGCAGCCCAAGAGCTCTCTGCAAACAGCCGCGGATCCACGCCTGCCATCGCATGTGTGCAAGGCGAGGGTGCTCCATTGGGATGCACAAGAGGTGTTGCGGCTGCGGCAGCAGTGCATACAGACGTGCAGAAGGCATGAGAGCTCAAGCGATGCCCGTTACCTGTTCGGCTAGCAGCGAGGCCAGGCTTGAGTAAGCATCTGCAAACTCTGGGCCGTACTTAATGGAATCCCGCAGTAAGATTACAGCTTCTTCCTTCTTCCCTTGGGACCTGCAGGACAGGGAAGGGAGTGGGGGGGAGGAGGAAAAAAAAAAACCAAAACTTCCTGTAAGCACATGTTTAGGTCATCCCACTGATCAACTACTTTAAGGAGATGTGAAAGTCCCCAGCTTGACCTTTTCAACAAAGACTAAATGATTCACTTGCACTTCCTCCAGCGTGCGTACCCAGCATCTCCTCGGCCCGTCGCTGTTTCCATACGTTATTCTCAGGAGCTGGGAGGACATAGGCTTTAATGAACGTGCCGTTTGGTCTGCTGTTCTGGTGACTGTCATACCGAGCACTAGGCAATGATGCCAGTGAAGACAAAACAACCCCAAAACAGTGCATTCCTCAACCCCACACACTGAAGAGCAAAAAGTATTTTATTTTGGCTATCAGGCAAGCAGTACAGGCCACATGCTCTGTCTCTTGAGTCATAACCACTAGATTTTCTAAACTTCTCCAGTCCTACATCAAATTCTGCCTCATTCGTCCCATCAGGAGTTAAAGATACATGAAGGACAAGATAGCAAAAGTGTCCCCAGGCATGAAGCACTGCACAAGACCCTGCCAGTGATGTCCTTGGGAAGTCACATGCCCTAGGGGAAGGGATGCTGTTGGTGTAACACCAGGTCTGCAGTCAGCTTCTGGAGGTCTGGCTCCAGTCATGTCACTGAGGCGCACTGACTGACCTGGGAACAGGACATTTGCTCTCACCACCCCTGCTCTCACATCAGCAGGCTGAGGCACCAAAACATTTGCGTTTCCTTAAAAAAACCCCGCAGAGCCTTTGCATGTTCCTAGACAACAAGTGCTGTTATAGATCCACTTATGAATTAGTTAAATTAATACTTTGAAATTAAAATATTGCTAAGTTAAATCTGCCTGGGATCTCTAAATAATTCCTTAGCAAGTCAATCATTAGGCTAGAGGAGTCTGTTCTTCAGATCCTAAGGATTATGAACAGAGATAGTTGAGAGATGGCTATGCTGATGAGCTAGGTTTTTTCCCAGCATTGCTCTGCATTTTTTGCCATGGAAAATGGAAAAGGTTTCCTGAACAAAAATCTAAGGGTGTTTATTTATTTGAGCTACAATTTCTCCAGTATTGCTCTGTATTTCTTTCCTCAGAAAAATGAGAAAGCTTCCTGAACAAGCATCTAAGGATGTTTAGCTGGACTGGAACAACATTTTCGTTGTGTTGGGTATACAAAGAATATGGATAGCAGAGCTTACAAAAAGAAACAAAGGGCTCCGGGACACAGAAAATATGTGAACACCTTGCTGCTTTGGCCTTAGATTTCATCTGAGTGACATGGTCAAGTAACCAGATCTTGTTTATAAGGTGCAAATTTCAGCTGATAATATATGTGGCTTTGCAGATTTTTTCCCTTTCTAGTTGTGTAACTGGAAGAATATTTTGCCTGTGCATTAAGCTAAGTAAAACCAGTTGTGCTAGCCTTCTTCTTCTTCCAGTGGTGTTCTGTATAAATTACATGAATGAAGCAAAAACAAATAAAGAACCATTTTTCTCCTACACTAATTAAAGACTAGCTAGCTTGTCAATTTATAAAACTTTTGGATCCCTTGCAAGAAGTTTCATGACACATTTTTATAAATCAAAAACAGATGACTGCTTTATAAAGGTATTGATGTTTGGCAAAAAAATGTAGGAAATGCCAGCTACAGAAATAAAAGGATTAAGTGATCCACTCAGCAGCAGTAAAAGTTCCCATTAACCACAAGCACGCACTCTGAACGTGGGGCAGCCCTCTTAATTACTCTTTTTTTCAAAATAGCCTTTTTGTTTGTTTGTTTGATCCAAGAACAATGTTTGTCTCCTGAAAGTGGGCGTAGAGAGGGAAAGATTATGGCATCTTTTTATGTGACAGACTGAATTACATTAAAAAAAGCAGATCCAGTAGTTTCTCAGAGGGCTCAGGCCTGCAAGATACTATGCGCTCTGGCCAAGCACTTAAACGCGTACTTAACTTTTATGTATGCAAGTTGAAAATTAATTACTGGCTGAAGTGCTTTCCTGGATCAAGGCCAACACTTTACAGGATCGAGACTGTTGCTTATATAAGTCTCCTGCAATTTGGGAGAGCACAAAGCATTGGAAGAACAGTCCGATACACTAATGTACCATAAAGCAGGGAGCTGGAGCAGGAAAAGCTAGGTAACGTATACCTTGGCTATGACAGAGAGAGGAACAAATTCAACTCACACGAGGAGTCTTTGATCACTTAATCCAATTTTTCCCCAAATTACCTTGCCTTACAATGCCCTCTCCTGAATCCCTCTTCCACTCGAGCTCCCAGCCTCCCCTCTACAATCAGCGTGCTCAAGCTGAGAGCAAGGAACAGCTCTTTCCACCGGGAGCACCTCTTCCGTATTTTTGCAAGTGCCCCACAGTTGGAGAAGCATCAGCTTAAACAACCCCGCAGAAGTCTGGCGATGCACGGGGCTGTGTGTGGGCTGTTAGCATTGGAGCAAATTTCATTTGCAACACCAAGAGTAACCTAGGAATTAGTGCTATAGAGGACTTCTTAACTTTCAAGATTTGTTTTAAGTTAGTTTGACTGCATTAAAGCCAGAAACACAGAACTCAACAAGGGCTCCACAACTGTTCTGAACATCTCATCTTGGTTTCACACCATAATCCAAGGGGAGCTTGCAGTGCCTAACTCTGCCTGTCTGAAAGGAAGCTTCTAAGCCTGTTTGACTACCTGATTTAAAACTGATTCGGATAATTTAGATGCACTCCTTTGCCATTCATCTATACTACATGGATGACACCAAAGTGGGGGAATGGGCAATACACTGCAAGGCAGGGCTGCTTTTCAGAGGGACCAAGTCTGACGGGAACCTCACTCATGAAATTCAACAAAAGCAAGTGCAAGTCCTGCGCCCAGAGTGGGATAACCCTGTGCACAAGCACAGTTTGGGGGACAACTGGGGTCCTGGTGGACAACAAGTTGACCATGGGCCAGCGATGTACCCTACATGGCAAAGGCGGCCAACAGTGGGTCCAGGGAAGTGATCCTTCCCCTTTATATGATACTTGGAGCACATGTCTGTTCAGAGTTGGGCTCCCCAGTGGAAGAAAGGCATGGACTTACTGAAGGAAGCCCAACAGAGGGCCACTAAAGAAGGTCAGGGCTAGAGCACTCGTTGCATTGAGAGGCTGAGCGAGCTGTGTCTGTGCAGCCCGGAGAAGAGAAGGCTCAGGGGTGACTTCAGTGCTGCCTGCAGCTACCTGGTCGGATGATACAGAGAAGCCAGAGCCAAACTCTTCTCAGAGGTGCATGGTGACAGGACAAGAGGCAACAGACACAAGTAGGAACATGGGAAATTCTGATTAGAGATAAGGAGAAATATTTTTCACCATGAGGGTGGTCAAACACTGGAACAGGTTGCATGGAGAGATTGTCACATCTCTGTCCTTGGAGGTGTTCAAGATTCAGCTGGACACAGCCCTGAGCAACCTGATCCAATTAGACTTGCTCTGAGCAGCGGGCTTGACCAAATGATCTCCAGAGGTCCATTCCAATCTAAGTTTCTTTTTTAATCTACTGTAAATTTGACACTGCCAGAGTTTGGTTTTTTTTTTTATAAACAGGCTACAATGTGTATGTGATACTGACGGATAACTACAGCACTTCATGCAACGCCGAGTATCCTAACCAGAGACTGTGCAGAAAGCCAGATGCAGTATCACTGAATATTATCACTCAGTTTGCTTCTTTGAATGGAAGGGAGGAATGTTTCACTCTGAAAGATCTTAAATCTCAATACACTGATGTTTTTCAGCATCTTCAGACAGTTACACAAGCCCGTGTCAGCACATCCACATACATACATATCCAGAAGCCTGTATCAGAGAGGGCAGATCGTCCTCCTTCCTCTGAATAGATGGGTTTGCTAAACTTGGACTAAGTCACGGCAACAAACGCACAGGACACCTTGTGTGTTACTCTACATTCAGAAGAGAATCAGTCCTTTGAATAAACTCAAGATTTCAGTGGATATTGTTTCTAGGCATTTCACTTTCCCCTTGAAAATGCAGCCATAACAATCTCAAAGCACAGAAGAGTTATGAGGCTTTTCTTCATAAGAAATAGTCTACTGAATATTGGAGTGCTTTAGGTATGGATAGATACAGTACCGCAAATAAGAAGTTCTCTCCCATTCTTCCTGCAACAGAAAGCCGAGATAAATATTTAATTCAAATGTTCATCATATTTTATCTCGTCTCTTTACAGAATATCCCACAGGCTATAAATTTGTGAGGTATTCTGAACGATATTTATCTCAGTTTTTCAAGCTGTATCTTAACAAAACTGAATCTATATAGAAGAGTTAAATATTTATATAGTAGGAAACTTCAAAACAAAACACAAGAAAGCAACATCAGGCTGCTCTGTGTCACTGATCACTGACCACAAAAGCAGAGAAAGAGATTTATCTCTTTTAGGTAGGCCATCTTTTGGGTCTACTTTAACTAAGAAATCTGTTGGCATTGTTTAATTATCTACTCTCCAGTATTTATATTAGGCAAGAAAATGATGACATAAAACTTTTATTTTAGGATATGTAAACAAAACCAGAGGCTTATTCAGCCATTACCCTGCAATGCTTCCTGAGAACATTCATCTTCTGGCACATAGCTGTCTTCGTTATGTGCAAACAGAAAACGGAAACATCCTTTTTCATCTAGAACTTCCACAGAAAAAAAACTTAAAAATTCCACCCTGTGGTCCTCAAAACAGATTTTTACTCAAGCTTAAATCACAAGCAATAGATGCTTAAATAGAGAGCTTATTTACAGGGAATAATCAGAGGCAGATTCCCACATGGGAATAGCAAACCCATCCTTCCAAAATCCTGGAGTTCCCCTTTCTCAGCACTCTGGAGGAGGTGAAATCTAATATCCGCCATCAGATTTCCATGCTACGAGCAGGGGTGGGTATAAGGAACACAGCAGAATTCAACTGGAAATTCCCCATGCCAGATGGTTTTGTTACATGTCTCAGTACAAGTAGGGCTGTTACTGGACATGCCTTAAGTGTTGCAGATCTGGCTCTTCCTGATCCGCACCATGCATTGAAGCCTCTGCAAAGAGGACAGAAAATGCTTTTATGGCTTAACCATTTATCCTTTCTCTGCCATACGTTTAAAAATCAAAACACTCTTCATAATGTCTCATAGCACAGCCAGAAAGTAATATCTGCCTGTAATATTCTGCAGATTTTCATTTATTACCTAGATTATACCAGCATTTAGTGTCTGCAGAATACTGGTTGCCCTATATACATATATATGAAAGGATAATTTGGAGACCCAGGTAGAACACATAAATAAAGACAAAGTTGTAGGAAGGGGGGAGCTTGAAATCTCTGCCTCATTCCCGTCTGGTCACCTCACAAGCCACCTCATGCTCCAGCATGGTTGATAAATCTCTGCTAAGTTGATGGATGATCCAGGAAAGGTCCTGGCAAAGGGGTCTGGGCTCATGTTTTAGGGGAGACATTCATATAGGATCTGCCTGTGCAGCATCTGCTTTACGTATGTGCTAATCCCTCCACCATGAACTCTACCTATTTTTTAGCAGGTTTTTTAAAGCTGAATAGGGAGATAAGGACACCCAGTTTCCATTACAATTAATACTATTGGTGTGTCCAGATGCACTAGGTTGTTTTGGAAGCCTAAAAAAAAGTCTAGAAAATGGGACCATATGGGTGTGGGAAAAGGGCAGGTGGAACCTGAGCGCTTTCTTTTAATGAGTTTAGCACAAGCGTCACGCACCTTTAACATACTGCAATATATGGCACCACAGAAGGTTGCAGAGCACATACAGTCCAACAGGACACACAATATCTTCACTATCACATTCAGAAAAACATGACATATTGCACACAAAACAAACAGCAGTCCTAGGAGATTTTCCCACACGTCTCCTTTGTGCTTTGCCAGTGCAACAAATCCAGCTTCTACCCATCTGCTGGGTCATAAGAGCCCATCAACAGGCCAGATTTAAGTGTTATTGACATGGGATGTCCTGCTGCTGCCTCTGGCTTACGTCCTTTTGTATTAATATTTTATATTTAATAAAAAAATCACAGAGAATAATAACTAAGGCAAACATGATGGATTAAAAGGACAATATGTATTTTTAAACAGCATTGCCACCTAGGATTAATTTCAATCAACCAAATCTGATGAATAATACAAAGACCTTCTATTTCTCTTGTAATAAGACTGTCTTTACCATTTTGCTTTCTTGTGAGTATTTCCAGTAAAGCACTCACCTACTTTCTATTTAAGAATTACTCAGCTGCCATATTCTAACCCCAAACCACCAGGCTTACTTGTAATATTATTCTGAGAACTTCTCCACTACTGAATGGTCCAGGCATTCAGCAATACACTTAATATCTGTTACATAAACTCACACTCAAGTAACATTTCAGAACCAGAGAGATCAAGTACGTTTTGATGAGACAGTGCCACTGTAAAATGAGCCCAATACTAAAGCCCAATCTGCTCTAAAAGATTTACCAGAGACCTATTACCAGCAAAATAGGTGCAGTTTATATCAGCAAAAATGTACTTTTACTGCTGTAGTTTACGCAGTTCTGTCAGCAAATAACACGCTATTCTCACAAAAACAAGGGGGGTTTTGCTGGTGCAAAATAGTAATGCAGGAATAGAGAGTTTTTTTTTTTTTAATTGCACCCCTAGCAGATCTTATCATACTGGCAAAGCTTCTTGTGTAGATTTAAGGCCAGTCTTTAGATATGGTTAGTCAAATTAATTTGCATTATTATGATCGTCTGCTATTCTCCTTGCTAAAGGCTGACACTCTAAATAACAATGAGTGAAATTATGAGCTGATTAACTTGTTTTCTTGCTCAGCAGAGTAACCATGTAGGGATGTAAGCCAGCTTTCCCCTCAAATCCAGACCCACCCCCTCTGCAATGGGATGAACCTTCTGCTGCTCTGAGCATCACAGAGTTAGGTGCTTATGCCTAAACTACGCATCGACCTTCCATACAGCTAATGAGGAGAAGTGGGAACTTGCAGAAAGGGATTTATTGGATCTGTGTAATTTATTAGATCTGCATCAGATGCCTTTCTTTGAACAACATGGCTTGCTCCACTGGAAAGGCTTACACCACTCTATTGAGATGGGGGTCTCAGGTGGCTAGTTGGGCTTAGGCACCTCATTTTTTGATGCCTGATTTCGAACAAGTGAATTCCCTCCAGCTGAAACACAATTGTAAACAGCACCTGAAGTGATGTGGCAGACAGCATAAGGATATCCAAACTAAGGCTAACCTTTGTGCTGGCACTCTCGGCCAGCAACAAGAAATAATGCCATCCCTTCACCAGCTGGCAGAAAAAACTACTTTGGTGATGTGTGCAGAGAGAACGTGAATTTCCTTGGTGCCAGTTCTGCGTTCCACTTACTTGAGCAGATTGCCGAGATTGAAGAGAGCTCGATTGTGCTGAGGGTTTAACTGAAGGGCCCGTCTGTAGTAGTCCTTTGCCTCCACCACGTCTTTGGTCAACGTCCCCAAGTTGTTGAGAGCACTTGCGTGACGAGGGTACAGTCTAGAGAAAATGAAATATCAAGTTACAGACACTCATTGACTGACAAATAAAGCTGAGGTCACTAACGCTGCCACCACTGCTGTTTGGCACTCGGTAGAGCGTAGAGCGAAGGATGTCAGCTAGGAAACACTGCTTTCCCTTCATTTGCTGCAGGTCCTGATGGGATCCTGAGGAACCTTTTCAACTCCCAAAGAGATTGCAAATCAGATCTTCTCCTACAGTTCCTGTATGCCTGCAGGGCAAAAGGGAACACTGCATAGCTTTGAAAGCCTATTTTACCCTCCAAGCAAAAGGCAAAGTGACTAAAGCAGCTTGAACGTCTTTATCCAAAATGTTTTTCAAACAAGCAAGAACTGCTTTGTCAAAAATATGTTTCCAATAAAAATATGTTTTGACATATACAAAAACCAACACAACACTGTTTAAATTGATCTGTCGTGTTTTTTTCTTTTTTAAATCAGTTTTCCACAATAAAAGTGATAATAAAGTGCAAAAGGAAACTTACAATCAGTTGTTGAGCAATGTTTTCAGGACCAAGCAAAATAATAAAAAAATCTGGAAACAGACTGCTTAACAGTATGAATTCCCTAAGCTTCTAGTTGTATTTTTCTACCACTTGGTTCGGTTCTCCTTTTAACTGATCTGTTGATCTTTACATCTACCTGTTTCAGTTACAACACTACATATTGGGCCCAGTGCATCTCTGTTAAAATTCTCCATGAATTAAGAAGCACGTCATGGTCCACTCAGCTGCTGAAATTCTCAAAGTTGTGCTCCTACATTCTCAAAGTTGTGCTCCTACATTAATATTTTGGTTTGTAGGTCTTTCACCAGAAAACACCAGAGGTGAAAGTGATCCAGGGCAAGATTTAGCACCCAGGACCCTTTGTGTCATAGATGGGTGAAAACTGAGGTTCATTATGATAAAGAAATAAATCTATGACAGTAGCCCACAGAGGTCCCAGGCAAGCTGGGAGACCAGCTGTGTGAGGTCTGATACTCTGGTAGGAAACGGTGCATAGGTGCTTGCCCACTGAACTCCTCCAGATGATCATTTCATTCGTGATAGGGAGGAAGCAGGTTAAGATGGTCAAGGCTTCGGTTTGAGGAGATCTAGTTGCAAATCCTGCTGCCACTACAGATTTTCTCTTTCGGACCAGGACAAGTCATCTGACATTTCTTTGCCTTAGGTCCCTGTTCATGGGAAAATGATGTGGATAATGACATTAAAAGTAGTTGGCTGTTATAGCCCAGGGTACAGCATGAGTAGGGGCATTTAAAAGAAGAAGAAGGGATTAAGACTCTATAATACAGTCTGACTCTAAAGTTTGGAACTGTTTTTAATCTAAGACTTTCCATGGTGGGTTTTTTTTGCCTGGAGTTTTTCATTATGTCAGTTCAGCCCTGGGATTTTTCTGTGCTTAAGTACCATGAATAATTTAGCATTTTATACACTGCTGCAACATTTGTATCAGTCACATTTTCGCTCCACCGCACATACGCGATTCTGACAGGGTCTTACTTGGGGGTGAAGCTGGGAACGCGCGAGGGAACTCCAGGAGAAGTGGACATGCACCAGTAACAAACCCAGGATGCTTCCTATAACTAAGAGAAGAGCCCCAAAATCCTTTTTCCACCCAACACCAAGCCTAGCAGACAATGATTGCAAAGCCACATAGTCGAGGAGAGAGCGTTCAACGATGCAGCCGCGTACGGTTTTTAAAACGTTGCCTATTATACTGACAAAGGATAAACGTAGCGACCACCACTCATAGTAACTAATGACTGCAGACTCTGTCAACATCCCTCACGTACAGATAAGCATCCCGTCTCTCAGAGGTAACCACTCCTCCTGCTGCAAGCTCTCAGGTGCAGTTTACATGTCTCAGGTGTCTGCATTGCCCAGTGGCCATTCACTCACACTACCTGCACTCCCTGCTCAACTGATTTTTGAAGAGTTCCCTAATTGATCTTGTCACAGAGGAGCCAAGGGTTGGAAATCCAAGGCTAGGCTGCAGTTGGCACAGAAACAGCATCACTTTCCATCACTAAAGCTACCCAGTGAGTCTGGGCGTTTTGGGATGTGAGAGGCTGCCTGTGCTTGGAGAAGCATCAGCAAAGGACAAGACGGTGATGACGGTATAGAGTTGAGTCTTGGCCTTTGCCCTAAAATCCACTGGTCTTCAAGGCTAAGCCTTCCCAGCTGAAGCAGGCTGCGAGAAATGCTTTCCACAGCAACAGCAGGGGAGCAATAGAAAGGACCAAGCTTGCTTGCTCTTCAGTACTTGGGACGGAGCTCTGTGTGATACCTTGACCAGGATCTTGAGCGAAGTACATCCTATCTACCTTAGGGCAAATGACCGAGGGCTCAGCCTTGTTTCCCATTTCTTCCATGGGATTTTGACATTGTTTTGGACCAAAAAAGGTTTGGGAGTTATATTTCTGAGGCTTTTTTTCCAGTTGGCTATGATAAAAGCCATGCACTACTTCTGTCAGTGCTCACACATAAAATCAGCTCTAATATCTGACATGAAGTTGCTTGAGTTACAAGTGGGCAAAAGTATTTCAGACAATTCTTGGGAAAGTCAGAAACAGATTAACATTTTACAGCCCTAAACCCGATGGTTTTGCTCTCAAACTTTCAGAAATTAATTCTGTTCTTGGCCTCTAGTGCTCCCATGACATTTTAGGCCCAGGAGATTTGCTTGCACCAATTTGGAGAGGAATGAAAACTCAAGATTAAAAAAAGAGAACTGATTTCACCTTTAAATTGCACAGTTCTGACCAGCAGCTCCATAAATACACGTCTGAGCTCAGCGCTAAAACCTCTTGACAGCAAATCACAGGATGCAAGCACGTCTCCCATGTACCCTGGGCTCTATTTCTTGTGTTTTACATTTATTCATTACATCTCATTGCCCTTTCCAAGAAAAGTAAGTGAAAAAACAGAACCTCAGCTAGCACAAATTGTCAGCTCAAACCTGCTTAGCATCTGGCCAGAAGAACTTCTGACATTTGCAATTTTACGTATCTGAACAAACATTAAGTGTTAAGAGCACAGTGAGATAAGGCAGTGTTGTTGGGCTTTGCCATTAGGATTCAGTTCTTTATGCTTTTATTTAGAATATTACTTCATTATGGCGGTAGAGGCACCCAACTGAGTTCGGTCCAGAGCATAACCAAGCCCTGAGAGAGCATCACCTCTAATAAAGTAACCAGAGCCAGAGCCTGAGCCTATGACCATCCACGCTGTTACACTGTTAACGTGATCTCTAAACATTTTACACCACCCTCAAATAGTTCCCAGGAGTGGTCCAGTGCTGAGTCCAGTCCAGGGTCTGGTCCTAAAAGCCAGCTTGGGCTCAGCCACTGTCTCTCGGAGGATACAAGCACTTACTGAATGCTTGCAGGTCAATTTATGCCAGTTGGCCTCAGGGCTAGAGATTGGGGTCCAGGCCCTTTTTTATTTATTAATATGGATGATGACTAGAGGACTAATGGCCTTACTCAAACTACCCTCTGTTCATGCACACCCACTGCTCTCAATAACAGCTTCCTGGGGATAAAACCAAAGTAGAGCAAAGTCTCGTGGCTGGATTTACAGAGCATCATAAAACTTGACCACAGGTGATTAATTAAAGCAACATTTACTAAAGAACTCTCAAAATGTTTCTCAAAACTTGCAGATACACCATTTGCAAACTGGTTTGCTTTTTGCTGTATGTGATTTATTATTTTAAAGAATGGTGGCACACGTACCTTTTTTTTTTTTTCCTATTTTTATGTTACCGGGAGGTTTGTGCTATTTGTCAAGATTTTTTGAATTGGTCCCAATAATTCCTGATGTCTACCTTGCTTATTTTGACCATAAGCTCTCTGATGCAAAGATTGTCTCTTCCCCACATGTATTTATTTCTTGGAAGGGTGAGAAACACATTACCAGGACAAGGAGATCTCCAGTTAACCTGGAGTCTCTTCATGCCACAATAATGATAATACTCAGAAGCCAGACCTTGTCTCACAAATAGCCAGGACACTCTGAGACACAAGGAATCAGTTGTTGGAACATATATACCTTGTTTTGCAACTTCTCTTAAGAAACAAAGCTTTCTATCTGGACACACACAGAGCTGTATTTTCCTTGCCACCACCACTGATAATGGTTAACAGTCTGCAGGCAATATCCTTCTTGCTATGCATCTGATTAGGTAGAAATTCCTCTAGGCTTCACCTAATCAAATGCAAGTGCTGCATTATTTATGAAAAAGCTGAATTTCATTAAACTTATTCTACAAGAAGCAGTTCATGTAAAAAAATCAGTTTCTCCTTTCTTTTAGAAATCAGAACAATTTTCTTTAAAAACCTACGTTCACAGGTAATTATAATAGAAGTCTTGAAACAGCACAATTACTTTAAAAAAAAAGGAAACCAACCCATAAAAGTATATTTTAAATCAGACTGGGATTTCATTTCTAAAGAGAAGACAAGCGGGATATTTCCTTGTTGCAGAATGAACAATTCAAATGATTCCTCCAGTGGTGTATCTGCAATTGTCAGAATAAATTTAAGCAGCTTTCCCTTTAACTATTACAGGTATACACTGCACAAGAACTCCTGTTAGTCATTATCCCCACTTCTTTTAGGCTAGCAAAATTCCCTCTAATACCACTGAACAAAAGCCTTATTGACTTGCACAGTCAAGAGATTTCCAGGAAGATACCAGGCATAAAGCATACACAGTCATCAAAACGCTAATGACCATTTATTTTGCTTTTTAATTTAATGCTGCTATTACCTGAAACATTAGTTTAAAAAAAAACAAAAATTGAGGGGTTTTGTTTGGCAACATATCTGAACTACAAGACAACTGCAGAAAAAAGAGAAAGGGAGGGTATTTGTTGTCATGGCTACAACCTATAATCCATCAAGAATTTTAATTCTTTTAATTCAGATCAAGAGAGACCACTTAAACAACTGGCAAGCTCTGCTCTCACTCCTGCCTTTAAACGGCCTTTGGGCTGGTGCCAGAGGTATTCAGGGGCAAAAGGCATTAGCGTGACAACTCCCCACTCGCTCTGAAGAGCGTTATGACGTTTTTGCACAGCCATCGCTGTGCAGGGGCAGAGAGCAAAAGGGGATGGGGCCAGGCTAATGTGCAATTAGCCTGGGAAACTACCAGGAACAGCACAGAAAAGGCTACGACACCAGCTTTCAGGGGTCTGGGCAGCCCCCCGCAGCCACCACCTGATAGAAGGGGTTATTGAAAGCAGTCCAGAGCCACCTCTCAGAGCTGGGACAGCCGTGAGATGTCATGCACCGGGGTGACTCTCCCTGATGCCCCAGCCCAGTGCCCAGCCCCTCACCACCCTCCAAGCACTGATGATAAACCCGTCAAAAGCACATTCCTAGTGACTTAAAACACGAGACCTTAAAGCCATTATAAAGCTATAAGCAACACTGGCCATCATTAACCTAACGGCCATGCCATTGCAGCAGCAGCAGAAAGAAAAAACCTGCCAGCATCATCTTGCACAATATTCGAAGGAGCTCCAAGCGCATTCATTTCTGCTAGAGAGAAAAATCAGCAACTGATTCAGCTGGGGAGATCTAGCGTGCCTGTTTTTTGTTAATGCATCTTTTGATTAAAGAATGTGATTAAACTTAGCGCTTGCAGGGAATGCTCCACCTTTGAAGCAGCTGCGATTAATTACCACTGCTGCGCCACCATGAGAAAACAGGTTGTGTTACCTCTCTCTTGTTAAGAGGAGAAGAGGGGCTGAAGAGCCCTGGGACAGACCTCCTCTCACCGGCCCTCCAGACCGCAGGACGCTTCCCTGCTACTCGCTCTCGGCTCTCCCGGTGCCTGCGTGACCCTTCTGCAATGCTCAGCATCCACGAGGCTCACTTCAGCCCGATTAAGCGCGCAGTCAGGTCTTAATTACCCAAGCCCAATTACTTGCTGGCAGCATGGCAACTTGTTTTTAAGGCATGTTTTGCCCCATTCCAACACACACCGTAATATTTTATTGGCATCATTTTGCCAACAAAAGTAAGAATGTTACGTGAATAATGTTTCATCTGTGCCAAATTTTTATACTGCCCATTTTATATTTACTCTAGTATACTATTTCAAGCCAATTTTCCAATTTTAATATTACATCACACTAATTTTCATGTATTTACGTAAGTTCTCAATAAAGCTCTATGTCAGGTTGAATTAAAACTTGACCTGATGTAATTCCGAGACCAGTCACCCTACGGGGAACAATCCTGCACTGGCAACAACTCGGGACATGGCCTCACGATAGCATGGCACCTTGTTCTGAGAGCTGCTCTACGTGATGTGGGGACGTTTAGGTCACGGAGCCAGATCCTATGTCTTTCTCAAAAACACCTTCAATTTGCAGCATTTGAATTCCTTTTATAGAGGGAGAGATGATCCTGCAATATTAAGCAGCAGCTGGTTTTCTCTTGAAGAGTTTTAGAAGTTGCATCAATGTTTCCTCAAAGGTAACACCCTTCAGCTTGGCAGAAGGTTTGTGGCAGGCTGGGATTTTTTGGGTTTTTTGCTTTGGTTTGGGTTTTTTTAATGGAAATCTTGTTGAAAGTCAGGCAAGTGAGAGATCTAACGCTTTTAGGTTCCTTTGAAAGCCTCAGGCATAATCTTCTTCAGGGAAAGCATGACAAAGCAGCCAGATTCCTGGCTGTAGGCAGCACGGCCGGCGTTGGGTATTACATCACGCCTATTTCCACATACTCAGCTATGAGGTGGTCTGGCTCAGTGCTTGATGCAATGCTAGGAATAAGGCAGGGAGCAATCCCACCCCAGCATGGTGCCAGGGGCTCTCAGAGCACCTCCAAGTGGTTCTACAGGTCCCGTTAGGGTCCTCGCTGGCATTACATGGACCAGCTCAGGTCCTGATGGAGGTCCTGATCAAGAAGTCAGAGGAGGGGGTGCCTGATCATCCGTGCCTCCGGCTATTTCAGACACCCACCCAGGGTGTCCTCCCCCTGCTGCTGCTGAAGGGCTGGGGGTTCCCCCACGGATGCCTTGGGTACCCCAACCCACCTCAAATGTCTTCTACCTTCTAGTGGGCAGAAGTCACCCACATTTCAGCACCGAGCACCTACAACGTGGGCACTGAGAGACAGCGCTCACAACTGCTGCGGTTTCCCACATGGCCTAGGACAAGTCTGTCTCTCACGGTCTCCAAGCCCCATCACTAAAGTGACAATAATAAAACTTCCCTTCCCCATACTGTTGCCTCTCTGCTCACACCACAAGCTCTCTGCAGTGATGACAACCTCCAGCTACAGTCAGTGGCTGGCACAGCAGGATCTTGATCTCAGCTAGGACCTCCAGAGGCCAATTTGGTATAAATAGCAAGTGCTGAATCACAGCCAGGGACGGGTGGAAGGAAAAAAGGTCCTGGCTGTACAGCTTCCCCCCCAGCCCAGCAGCCCAGCCGGCAGGAACAGCAACCCACGGGCACCCTGCCACCAGCAAACCCTTTTACCAGGGTAGGCATCCAAGGCTGATGGGCAGAGCACAGGGGATGGCAGCCATGCTGTACCCTAATATCGAGGGGAACCTCTCCAGGACAGAAACATGAAAAAAAGAGAAGCTGAACAGATTTAATCTGCAAATCGACAAAAGCCCCATGAATTCTTTGAGCCTGGCATCCGTTAAGGAAAAAAAACCCCACCATATCCAGAAGCATGCCTTTTAAAAAACAAACTTGTAGCACATTAAACAATACTACAATTTATGAATTTTCATTACATTTCAAACTTGGGCAGGGGTAGAAGCTTAAGAGTTAGAGTTGAGGAGGAAAAAAGGATTTTAAGTCAACCAATGTCACAGCTAAATATAAATAAATAAACCCCTTCCTGATAAACTCACATGTTCCCTGCAATGCTGAGGCAACATGAGGTTATCAAACTGGGCTGCCTGCTTATGCTCTCACATAAAGAATTTATGCAGGATCCATGTAGGTCCTGAAAATCCCAGAAACCACTCAAGCCCAACAAAGGACTAATAATTCACAACATGCCTGACTTACAGACAGCGTGAACAGTGCAGGCACCTCCGTAGAGCCCACAGAAACTAGAGGGACACCACAGCAAACAGGAGACCATCGGGTGAGTTTTTCAACCAAGCTGTTACATGAGGGGGTGAAATAACAACATATCTCTCGCCTAAGCAGATGGGGTGAAATCATGCCTGTCATCTCCTAGGGATCACAGGTGCCGGAGGAAGCTGTACAGCCCCATACTGCCACCCGTGATCACGGCTGTCTCTGAGATGTCTGGGGATTGCTTCAGTCTTCAGTATAAATCAGAGCAGCCCCATTCAGCACCACCCAAATTGCTCAAAGGGGCCATTCAAATGTCTGGGGATAAGCAGAGTGCCTCAACTACTCCTGCCAAGCCTTCACAGAACGTCTCAAGGTTATCTCTGACAGATGCGCACTGGGAACCAATTTTTCTGCTGCCCCTTGGTAAGGACCGGCGAAGGCAAGTCTCTGATGATTTAGCACAACAATAATCAGTGCTACCTGGTCATTCTTTGAGGAAAAAATGGCCACACAAAGTTTTCATAAAAACAAGGGAGGCAGGCTACGGGAAAAGAAATGGCTGTGGGAACAACGAATAATTAACCCTTGGATTTGAGGTTCTCATTAGCCAAAAGCGAAAAGTAGACTCGAATATCTGCAAAATACAACCGTAAGTTTCTCTCTGCATAGCCCACATAAAAAAATGAAATAGACTTCTTGTCCCAGTAAGACAACAGCTTTGCAGCTTCATTAGGGAAGCGTTTTCCATTCCACAAATTTTTGCCCTTTTAGTCCCTGATATGTAAGTAGTCAGAGCCATGAGCCATGACGCAGTGGCTGAAAAAAGCTATAGAGCAGTCATTCTCATAGCTATGGGGGCTCTTCTCCAAGAAGATGCATTTGAAAAGCCAGCGAGTCCCTGAAGCACAGCGTAGAAGGACCTGCACCCACGACAGAAGCCCCGGTCTAGGAAGGGACCCTGCCTGTAAATACCAGTGTCCAGGGGTCAGTTATACATACATCTGCACATCCCAGCAGAGGCATCCAGTTTCCATCACTGTCAATGCAGTTACACTGCACACGTACTGCCTCTGCATCAGGGCTCATGGTTGCACTTACACCAGTTTGGTTTTGAGTAAATAAAAGCCTGTGCCTTGATTGATTGGTATTTGATCAATAAAAAAGCAGAAAAACTGAGCAGAGGTGGAGTACACCCCAAAACAGGCAGGGATTAGTGCTTTATAGGGAACAGGTTCAAAAATAAATTACACTGGCTGAAGTGATTTGGCCATCATCCCATGCACTGTGTTGTAAAGGCCATTAAGTCTCTGATTCAAATTATCAGGCAGCCTTTTCAGCCATCAATTACCATTAAATCACTCAACAATTTTGTCTAGCTTCAGGACAGCCACCACATATGTACATGAGAGCACCAATTACCCCAAAAGCCTATTGTCAAAGGGTGATTCAGAAGAACACCACAGAAAGATGTTTCTGACAGGTTGGACGCGATCTGCCTCAAGCCTGTAACATCCACTAACACAGGGTATTACGTGAAGTCTCTATGAAGATGTTTCACCAAATGCCTAACCAGAGGGCTTCCTCCAAGGGCCTGACCTAAGTAACATTAAGTGTCAGAAGGGCACTCACGGTTTCAGGAGCCAATGCAGCCCTGGCAGTCACAGCAAAGCAGCGCTCCACATTTTTGACTCACTGTAAAAACAGGCTAACAAATGGTGCTGGTATTTTAATTCTTTCCAGAAATAAATCAGAGATGGTATCCAAGGCCACCTGCAGTCCACACTGAGAGGCATTTTCAAGGCACACACACAGACACACACACAGATAAAGGGCTGTATGAACACAATTTTTTTACTGCATGGAGAGTGCAATTTAACCGAATTTAAACAACCCGAGATACTGTTGATTTAACATATATAAAACCCCAGTGGGTAGGTGTGTAGGAAAACTTAGCAAGAAACCTGAGTCTCCCTTACAGCATTAGGGCTTTATTTCTAAGTGGAGTGAGAAGAAAGAGCAGCCTCGCTTGCTCCCTTTCTACCCATTCCAGTGATGTTATGAACCAATTTTAGTCCCTCAATGAGGGATATGGATACGGTACCCACACTGCTTCCTCCTTCCTCCTCCTCCATCTAGCCTGCGTTCGAGTACCAAGTATACATAAACATGATCTTATGATGCTTCTTGATGCCACAAACCAGTATTCCCAGTTTCCATGCTGTGAGCAATGCCCTAAGCTGTAATATTTGCAAGCTCTGCAAGAGCCAGACCACACATGTGGCAGCACCAAGTGTTTTCATACTGGTTCATCTGCCTCCTGGCCCACTCTCTCCTCCCTCTCAAGGCTGAGCACCAGAGCAGCTCCCTGAGCCACAAAGAAAGCCAGCCTGGGGGTTCCTGCTTGCTGCCCAGAGGCTCCCTTCTCTGGAAGATGCCACAAGGGAGAATGAAGGTTTCTGCACAGCAGGCTGGTCCCCTTCCCACTCTGTTTGGTCAGCACTGTTTGGCAGAGAAAGTCCAAGGGGAGCTTGTAGCTATGAACCTGCTGATGGACACATACACACACACACCGGCACACTGCAGACGTGTGTGTACTCTCATGTACACAAACCAGTGCATTTATGTACATAAACTCACAGTATTGCATATATGGTGGATACTTCCTGCAGGACTCTATACTATCAGGTATTACACTGATGGTAAGAGTCAGTTCACACACTTGCCCATGCCTCCCTTCAGAAAGAGCAGCACCCCAGAGAGCAGCTCCAGATTGCCCTGGGGTGCCTGATGCTTGCAGGGCCAGCCTGAGTCTTTCTCTCTACCCACCCCCCCCAGCATTACTGTCTGTATTTCCTTCTTTCCAGCACTATTCCCTTTTTACTCCTCCAATCCCAGTTCATTTCTGTGACTTTCATCCAGAAAAAAATCAGTTATGAAGAAATAATTCAGTTCCAATTCGACCATTTTGTATCATTTGATGATACAGTGTCTGCCTTCACACAAAGATAACTCTCCCCTACTATTAACTTAAACACAATACTCTCCTGACATTTTTTAATTAAGGGCAAATCTATATGTTTTTATGTCTGAAAGTGCAAACATGAAATTTTAGATGTTGAACTTTTGCTGAACACAGAAATGTAGCTTGAATAGCACAGAATTATTATTAGCACATTTATTCATGCAACTGCAGCAAGAAACCCAGCAACCTCCTTCAGCCCCACCTGCTGTTGCTCATATTGATCTGCCATCCATGGGAAGCACGGCCCTGGCAACAAACACGGAGATAGAGAGGGTAAGACAGAGCTGCTTTGGGAATTAAAATTTTGAATGAGCGCAACTGTAGCGGGAAAGGTGATTTTTTTTTTCCCCCTCCATTGTTAAAAGGGTTATTAAAGACATAATGAATGTTCATCAAATGGGGTTTAAGGCTCTGCTGTTTTTCTCTCTCTTCAAGTCAGCTCACATGCCTTCCTGAGGAGCGATAAAACAGTCTCAATAGCAACGTCAAGCAAACAAGGCTGGGGAGAAGCAGGACAAAAGCTTGGTAACTATCAACAACAGCAAAAATGTCTTCATTAGCACATCAGAGTTGTTCTTCATATTTGCGTGAGGTTGCATGACCTCATATTCTCACTCACACACGAGAGTGGCAAGACAAGTTTTATTTCAGATAAGACCAGCACTGTTTGATCGCCAGCAGCAGGGGGTCTCCAAAATTCCTAGCAACAGCCGCAAACCCGCAGCAGAAGCAGCAGCAAGAATGTTAAGGCCAGCTTCCAGGGTAGCCATGGTCAACTCACATCTCAGATGGAGTATTTCTGTCCTTTATTTTTTGCAGAAAAAAACCCAAACAAGTATCTCCTGGGGTCACTACCATATGTCAGGCAAACCAGTGAAGCAGTCTAATCCAGCAGTGTGTTTTTCTTGTTTTACCAAAGGTAAGCTGAAATGTTTATAAACCCGCTGCTACAATTGCAGAACGCCAGCTGTTCATCAGGTCTGCTTTACAGGTAACTCATCTTGCACCTCCAAAGGGCTCTGCTTCCATTCCCCTTTTAGGAACTCAGCGTACAGGAGGAGCTTTTCCTACGTACACAGAACTTTTTTTCTTTTCATTCTCCCCCTCTCCAATTCCAATGTTGTTCTCTGTTTTTGCATTTCATTTCAGTTTTCGTTTCCCCTGCTCTTGGACAGCATGATTAGATTGCACTAATTACCTAAGCCTAAGTCAGGGTGCTGTGTCACTGGCCCCTGGGCTGGGGTGAGGAATGAGTTTTTTGATGGGCCACCTGCAATGACATCAACAGGTGGCTGACAGGATCAATTGCCAAGTTTGCCTTGGAAACCTGCCCTGCAGTTTCACTATCAGAGAAAACACATTCTTCTCCTTCACCATTTATCTGCCCTGAAGTTAACAGATACACCAACACGTGCCAGCAGAGGATCCTGCCTGCCTTTGAGAGCAGGAATGGGAGCAAGCAACTGAAGCACCAGGGATCAACTTTCCCAGGATTTAGTCTCAATTGCTATTATTTCACTACATAACATGTGTGCGCTTCAACATCCTTTCCCACAGCTACAACATCACCTGCCTACTTCACAGGAGCAATGGGTTGCTTCGCTAAATAGCTACACGGCAACCGACACTTCTGGCAGAGAAGCAGCGCGTGGAAACGCATCGTTACGTTGGTGGAATGGTAATTGCGACCGGTTCAAGCAGCTGAGTGCGGACTGACAAGATCACTTTTGTTTAGCAAACAGTTAAACTCATTCACCGGAGATCAAGCAGACCTACATTGTAATTTGGCACAAGCTTTAGAAGCGAGCTGGAATGATGGATGAGCAAGCCATCACCCACATGCCTCAGACAGAGCCGGTATGGGGCGATGCTGCTCTCCCTCTCCTACCTCCCAGGAGCTCCTGGGTGGCAAGTGGCAGCAGTCCGTGTCCTTATTGACTCCATTTCCTTATTAATTCCCTTATTGATCTGCTCACCGCGCACTGGGCCGATACGGTATTTTTATCTCCTGTGCTTCTGACAGTGCGGCCGCTGGATTGCGAATCCTCTTGAGCAGCTCACGTTTTCTGTCATCTGGGGAGTGTGGACCCACCCAGACTCACCTGGAGAGCAGACCCCTGGTGAGGGGTGCCTGGGGGAAATCAGAGAAGCTTGTTGTGTTACCACCTGAGCTGCTGGTCTGCCTGCTCCCTGATGAGGAAATTCACGGAGTGAGTGGTGCTTCAGCCTCCCAGCTGTTCTTCCATTTTCAGGTCAGGCCAGTGGCCAAAAATACCCTGAACCATCAAAACCTGGTCAGGATATTACAGCTACTACTTCCTTCTCTCTAATTGTAGAGTAATTGATCTACAATCAGAGCAGCGATTGCAAAGCTGGGCGGGTTGCTGAGGATGGGTAAATAGCTTGGATGTGAAATCTGTTCTTATCTGTGATACCCACCTAGGGTCTTGCACTATGGCCACCATCATGTTGCCTGTCCCACATCCATCACCTTCTCCACCGCTTCAACACAGCCATCATACGTAGGCTGCAAGGCCTACACACAACCCCCAGGCACTTCAGAAGGGGTATGTCTGAGGGAAAACACGGAATGTAACTCTCAACAGGAGAACACGCTACACTTTTTACTTACGCGGTTTTATTGCTTATTATACAGGCCCCAAATAATTTCCCTGTGACAGAGGTGGGAAGAAGGGGTAAAAATAAGGAAAGTGTAAGTGCAGAGAGATGAGGTGGTGGGACCAAGTAATGCAGCTTCTCAGTGATGGAGCCAGCAGGAGACTCCCAACTCCTGGTCTGTGCTGCCAGGTCAGATAGTGAACATGCAACGTGGGGACAGGGGCTCGCTTTTCATAGAATCAGAGAATCATTAAGGTTGGAAAAGACCTCTAAGATCATCAAATCCAACCATCAACTAACACCACCATGACTCCTAAACTAAGCCCTGGAGTGCCACGTCTACACCTTTTTTGAACGCCTCCAGGGTTGACGACTCCACCACCTCTCTGGGNTCACCAGTTTTGTTGCTCTTCTTTAGACATGCTCCAGCACCTCAATGTCCTTCTTGTTCTGAGGGGCCCAAAACTGAACACGATACTCGAGGTGTGGCCTCACCAGTGCCGAGTACAGGGGCACGATCACTTCCCTACTCCTGCTGGCCACACTGTTCCTAATACAAGCCAGGATGCTGTTGGCCTTCTTGGCCACCTGGGCACACTGCCGACTCATGTTCAGCCGGCTGTCGACCAGCACCCCCAGGTCCTTTTCCGCCGGGCAGCTTTCCAGCCACTCTTCCCCAAGCCTGTAGCGTCGCACGGGTTTGTTGTGACCAAAGTGCAGGACCCGGCACTTGGCCTTGTTAAACCTCATACAACTGGCCTCGGCCCATCGATCCAGCCTGTCCAGATCCCTCTGCAGGGCCTTCCTTCCCTTGAGCAGATTGACACTCCTGCCCAATTTGGTGTCATCTGCAAACTTACTGAGGGCGCACTCAACCAGATCATTGATAAAGATATTAAACAAGAGTGGCCCCAGAACTGAGCCCTGGGGAACACTGCTTGTGACCAGCCGCCAACTGGATTCAGAAGTGCCAACTAACCCTGAAATTACTGAAGCAAGTGGAGCACTAGCGCTGGTGCCACTGAGACGCCGAGCACCTAGAGAAGAGCACGGTTGGCTCTGTGTGGCTCCAAGCCCCAATAAGGCTTCGGATGCTCTATAAACAATACCATCAACACAAACTGTGCTATCTAATACAGTTGAGGAAATGTTTGCAATCAGTTCTCAAAACAGACTCTTTCATAACTGAAATACTGCAGAGCAGAAGACCGCATTATAATTATAATAAATGAGTGCTACTGAGTTAGAGAAGAGCAAAACCTTTTGTCGGCAAATCCCATTTACACAAGCAGAGGCAATGTCGGCAGGAGCAGTTATGTTACCCTGTGCACTAGCACGTTCACTGCAGGGCTTGGATAATTTTTGTTAGTCCCTCTTCTTTCTAACTTGCAAGGGGCTTTTCTGGTAAGTTGGAGAAAGTTCAGAGACTAGCTACAGGAATGAATGGAGGACTGCAAAAACTCACATAACACTGAAAACACCAGCAGCCACATTAGTGGGTTGTATCAAGCAGCAGGTTAAGGGAGGAGTTGATCACTCTATGGAAAACAGACTTTTGGTAATGGGATCTTCAATGTGGTATTCAAAGGTGTAAACAAATCCAGTGACTGGAAGCTGACATTAAACAAACCAGACTAAAAATAGAGGAGGACATTTTCAACAGCCAAGGTAATTAACCTTCAGTACAATTTATTGATGGTTCTGCTGGATTTTCCATTCCTGGAAACATTAAAAAATAGGATGGAGGTTTTTCTAAATTACTTCCTAAATGCCCAGCATAGTAAAACAGAACAGGATGCTGCTCAAAAAAGCTAAAAATCCTCTTCACCCAGGTTCAGGCCCTTCTCAGTGACAATGAACTCCTGTCCTCCCAGCTTAACCTGGGTGGGTTAGGAGCCCTTGGAGGGCCACTGGTATAACCCTGTCAGCTGGCCAGAAGACAAAACACAGATGTCATTTCTGGAGTTTCCTGCCACACCACATGTCAGGAAAGAACATTTCTTGTACCTCCTGACATACCCTACGGGGCTGAGCTTTGCCCTTGCTGTCCATCAGAGCCACTCCTCACCTCATCTGTCCTTCCCACATATACTTTTATTCCCAATGTCCTTATCTGCACCCCCCATGTTTGCTTTCCCTTGCCACCCGCCCCCTTCCTTTCCCCTGCACTCATTCCCCTGAGGGGCTTGTCCGTTCTCCCAAGCCCCCAGGACCAGAGGGGAAAGGTTTTCGGAACTGGGGTGACCTGCTTGCTGCACCAAATGCTGCCCAGGCAGCAGGGAGCAGCCGAGGCCCTGGCTGAGCTGCACTAACAGCACCGGCAGGAGCAGCAAGTGGAGGGATGCTGCTCACAGGGAGTGACCCCATCTGCACGTGGTTGGGAGGGTCCTTCGGAGATACCACAGGAGATGTCCCATATTACAGCCCCACCCTGGGCCCAGATTTACCATGCATCTATGGGGAAGGCAATTCACCCTCCTGCTTCAGCGTTCCCCTGTACAGAACTACAATAATGATATTCACCCTGTTACTGCACAGGAACATTTTCAGGATCAACTAGTTTAGTGTTCATGCAAAGCTCTGTGGACAGAAGCCTCAATACAAGTGGTAAGTACTATTATTATTACCTGCACTTCAGATGGCTACAGTGCTGGCATTTTCCAGGCATGCACCATTAACAATTTACTAAGATAAATGGCCCAGGAAACTGAAAATGCATTTATGACAACTACCTCCTGCTTACCAGCATACATTCAGCTGAGTAAATGACACCTCATTGCTCAACGTGTAGCTATGGTAACACTTCTATCTCATATATTGAAGTGTGCGCACGCGCACGCACGCACGTGGAGCTGGAAGGAAGCCAGGCTACCTCATTTAATGACACGCAAACACCGAGCCAGGGAACTTTCCCAGCCTCTGAAAGTCAAGCTGCCCCCTGGAGCCAGGGGTGAAGAGCAGGCAATTTGCCCCGTGCCTGGCAGAAAAGGGCTGGGCTAATGGCAGGCTGCACTGCACAGCCGGAGCCCCACTGGGCCCTCAAGGGACTTACTTGAGAGCAGTTTTGTAGTGGTAGATCGCCTCAACGTTACGGCCCTGGTCTTTCAGAAAATTGGCGTAGTTGTAGTGCACCTTGGCGTTGTGGGGCAGGGTCTTCACTCCTGAGCTGCAAAGAGGAACAGAAGCAGGACGGTGTTAGTGGCCAGGTTACCGCACCTTCCCCGAGGTCTACCTTCTTCTCATGGTCCCTTTTTCTGAAAAGTTTGTTTGGATTTTGAGCGCCTTGTCACCTCCTGCACACTCATGCCAACGCTACTCGTGTTACAACCCCAAGCTTGCCCCGCGCACTGCACACCATGTGCCTCAGGTGGACATAAATACACGGCAGCAATTCAACTCATCCTGGCCGCTGTCACCGCGAGCACCTCTAGCACCAACACTGCAACACTCCCTGTGGCCAGATGCTGTCGTATTTCAAAATCTGAATTATTAAATTGGAAGACCCTAAAAAGGATCATATTTAGAGGGGAAAGTATATAGTACTTTCTGTAATATAGCCATAACGGGCTCCCTGATTAAACTTGAGTGTCACAAAGCGCCTTATGAAAATCTTGATTTAAATCTGTTGGCTGGAGGTACCAGAAAGAAGGTACCTTTTCCATAGGCATCAGCCACTAGAGGGGATGCATAGCATTCTCTGAATACCCAGCCAGCACGTATGCACCGCTTAGCGCTGAGCAGAGTATGGCCAGGAGGTGAGGGCTAATGGGACTCTCACCCTTAGCTGGCAAGTTGTACGCTCTAACATTATAACATATGACTGGGCATGTGGCTGCACAGCCATCCCATTCCTCCCCTTCATCTCCCCTGCCACGTAGAGTGGACTTAACATTTGGAATTAATAATGAGGGCACAAAGACAAAAGGAGAAGAGCAAGCATATGCTTATTTACTTAATTGAGAGCACAGAGAGCAAGGTACACCTTGCACAGCTAGAGGAAATGCCATTTCAAGGTTAAAGAGAGAAAGAAATCACAGGAGCACGTACACCATGGAAACATTTCTCCTGCAAGAATCCAGAGAAGTCAGTACTCCATTTAACAGGGGAATCCTCTGCAGCACATAAATAGGGGCTCTCTAAGGTAATGGGAAATAAGGATGGATGAATCGTGTTCATGTAAAAGCAGACAAAGCACTGTTTCTTGCTCAGAAGCAGATCCCTGCCAGCTGCTGTCTTTTCTCCCCCCATCATCTCTGACCCTCCTACCTCAGGTAGGAAAAGCAGGGATTAGGAATTTCCCAAGTCTTGTTGCTTTGCCTTGCCTGTCTCTCCTGTTTAACTTTGCTGGGCAAGGAAGTTGATCATGATAAGACAGAGTCACACGCAGCCCCTACAGTGGGGTGCACACCCTCTCCCATGGGGAGAACGCACCCACAGCTGCGGAAACCTTTTGTCAGGGATTTCATGTAAAACGGCGCTGGAGAATCATAGAGGCAAATCCGATATCTTTTTGGTTATCTGCAGCCAGTGGTATCAAGCATCACTAATGCCTACTTGTGAGAGCTTCCAAAGCTTCGCCCACGGCTGCCTCACAGAGTTCAGCACAACACAGCCATGGTTTGCCTACTGAAATTAAAAATACACCTTGCATTTGGCTTCCTAATCATCAGGTATTTCCAAATTACTTACTGGGAGCACTACAGGAATAAGACATTTTGTGACTAATCGCTGAATTAAATCAGTTAATTGATGCTATTCTTAAGAGAATGATTTTCTATATTAGTTTTCACAAAGATATACTGCACCAGCAGCAAGTAATGTGTGACTGCTATGGCTGTGTTAATTTCCATTGGCCTTGGGAGCTATTAACTACACACTTACAACCTCTGGGCATTACTGGAATATTAATTCTCATACAGAGAGGGTTTCGTTACATCAGTGCCAGTGTTACAGGCAGAGACACGGACAGGCACTCAAAACTGCTGCTACCTCAGAGCTATGGGCAATGAGTTGCTGGCTCTGCTACAGCCCCTGCTGAAACAGAGCAAACTGAGTTAATGGTGAGGAGTACATTACATATGCACAAGTATTTCAGTTCTAATGAGATATGGTTTTAACAGTAAGATGCATATGTTTAAATATTTTAATTCTGGACTGTTTCCCTTTAAGTAGAATTTATTATTAATCCTGCTGGTCCCATTTATTAAAATGTCACTAACAAAGCTTCTTTCATCTGCGTGCTTCTGCTGGGGTGGGGGTGACACAGGAAAGACAGAAATCGGTTTGGGTTCTTACGATGCTCTCTTCTGCATCACACCGCTCACACTCCCTGACCTATTTATTCTCCTTGCACGGGCGGAGAGGGGGGTGTTTCATTTTGCAAATGCACATAGCAATGACTGAGGCTGCTTGGAGTCTCTGCGCTGTGGGAGGTAGTAGCAAACACAGTGCTGGACGCAGAGGGGATTTTTTGGGGAGAGTTTAAGCAAACACTCCTGCTAATTGATTCTTGACCACCCGAGAACACTGTTTGCTCGTTGACAGACGAGACAACAATGTCCATAATGAAAGCCAAGCAGGAAAGGGTGGAGTATAAATAACAAAGCAGAACACAATGTTTTTCCATTTCTGCTTCCCGCAAGACCCCAGTCTCTCACAATTTCAATCTAATTTTCCAACATGCTTTTCCAAACTCCCTTATTTCCCTCTTCCCCAGCGCAGCACACACATGCCCTTCCGAAAACCTATGGCACCAATCTGGCTCCAGCCAGAAACAAGCCCACCGAGATCAGACGTCACTTCTCTGGAGGATTTCCTTTCCTTTTGACTTCTACGACAGCAGTAAGTGACATAAATGGCAAACAAACAATAGGCAAACCCTTTTACGTAACACTTCCTCTCCATGAAAAGGCAAAAGCCTATTAGCCATAAAGCAGAGAAATAAAATACCACTGGTATTTTCCAACCTCAAATACCAGCATTACCCAAATCCCACTTCAGTTGGGAAAAGTCTCCTGTGATCCCCTCTATGTTTTCCTAAGTGCATGCTCTGCTCTGCAAAGTGACTGGGTGCAGGGCAGAGGCTTCACTGATCTTCTGTAATTTCCACATGAGAAGTGCTCAGTTTACAACGAAATGAGGCCACTCCTGCCTCAGCAGGAGCCCTGGGAGACGGATGGGGTCTCCTCTGCTTTGGGAATCATTATCATCAATAAAGGTTCTCTACAGCAAATTATTCTCTGGATGACACAAACAACCACTTTCCTTGGCCTCCTACCCTTGTATTGATTTCACAGATATCAATGTTAGGCCACATTAAACTGTTCTATAGAAGATGCACAAAACGCAATAGGACTTGCTCTCCTCAGCTGAGCTAGCCTTCAGAATTAACAAAACACAGCAGTAAACGCCACCTTTGGGGCTGGGTTGGTTTTTGCAAATTACTAAAGTCAGCAGACCTGGCTTGGGAGGGAAAACTGCTGACAAAGAAAGTGCCACTTTTATACAGTTCCTTTGCTGGTTCCAACTGCGTTTCCAGGCACTGTCACAAACGTGGGCAGAGCTTGCAGCTGCTTTCCAGGAGCAACAGGAAACGTGGCAGCTTGACAAACCTTGAAAAGGTTGGTACAGCGGATGCAGAGGTTAGCCCACAGCCCTCACCTCCCTCTCCCTGGCTTCAGACATTAACACTAACCATGGCTGGAGCCTGACCTCCTGGCCTGTGCACTCGTTCTATAGGGTAGTTCCTTAAATATTTAACAAATAAGCCCTCCCTGCCCACCTGCCAATACGGTAAGACAAACTGCTTGGGGCTTCTGAGATCTGTTGGAATAATATTCCTCAAACATCTAGATCTCTATATATTGGGCCACTTCTTATACCTGTCGTTCATTTGCTTCTCGTTTAGTCCTTGCACATATGCTTGTGCACCTATGTGTCAATGCATCATTTCCTCAGACAGCAGCATCCTCCCTCACACTGCTCCCTTCAGCCAGGACCTGGCTGGATTTCTGCATCCAGAAAACTTGGCCCCTGGGCTGGAGACTGAGAGTCAGGATGGCCCAGAGATGGCAACAGCGCTGCTGCACAATGTCAAAGCAGGGTAAGCCTTGAGAACAGGACAAAATGGGGTACAAGCACAAAACTGATAACATGCTGAACATACAAATGTCTCCTGGACCAGTGTAGAGAAAGCCTGTGTAACAGAACAAGTCTCAGCCAAGGGAATTGAGACAGATCAACCCTGTTGACACATCCAAGCAAATGGAGGAATGGAAAGTAGAGGTGAAGGAAAAAAAAAAAGAGGAGGGTAAAAGCAGTAATTAATTAAAGCAGCAACTGGAGAAAGAATAATGAAGAACTAGGAATGGGAGTAAAGATTCTCTCAGCACATACTTCTTAAAAAAAAAAAAACAAAAAAACAAAACAACACACACAGAGACTACCAAGTAGGTTGATTTATGTCTCCTTTCCCACATCTATAGATTTGCTCTGTTTCCTTGTTATTTTCCCTCATACTTCTTTACTGTTCCTTATCTCCCCCTCCTGCTCTGTCTTTTCTAATTTATTGCTGTTGCACATACCTCCATCCACTTCTCCCTCCTCTCCTCATCAGCCTCCTCCTTCTGCCCCAAACAGGAGATCTCCCACTCCTGGGACGACATTATCTTCTTGCTATACTATTCTTCTTTTGCATTTCCTTCCCATCAACAAGAAGAGTCCTACCATATTACAGACTCACAAAAGATGTATAACACCTATCAAAGAAGATCTTAAAAGGACAACAAAAAGGCCAATATGATTAAAGTGTAGTAAAGAAGGCTATGAGAAATGAAAAACACCCTCTAAAAAGTGAACGTCACAGCTACAGAAGGAAAAACTACAGAAGGAAAAAGAGTATAAACTTCAGCAAGTTAAACATAAACCATAATTAGGCAGACCAAAAGAGATTTAAGGAAAAACTTGCTAAAGCCATCAAAGCTAATAATGGAATACATCAGATATAGGAAACCTGCCAAAGATCCCCTAAGGAAAATAGATGATGGAGGTCTAATAGTAGTGCTTGAAGAAGAAAAGGCCACGGCAGAAAAGCTAAATGGATTATCTGCACCAGTGCTCACTACAGGGGAACTGAAAGAGGTTGCCACATGGGAGCCTTTCCTTACAGGGGCAAGTCCGAAGCAGTGCCTCAAACCGAAGTGGCAGTAAAAGAGGCTTTAAAACAAACGAACACCAACAACAGTTATAAATCCATTGGGCCTGGTAGTATGCATCCAAAGGAAATCAAACGTGAAGCTGCTATTAGCTGTGATATGTAACCTATCATTTAAATGAGGCTCAGCACTAGACAAATGGGAGGTGATGAATGAACATGACGTCATTTGGCTCCACGGGAGGGATCTGTGGGGGCAACAGACCAGCAAGTCTGATTTCCACTCCAGGTAATTTGGGGAAAAACATAATAAAGACTAGTTCTAGCAAACTTCTGGATAACGACAATCCAACAGATAAAAATTAACATTGTATTCTGCAGAAAGAAGTTAGGATGGACAGATCCTGGCTTGTATCAGAAATAGTGTGACCAGCAGGAGTAGGGAAGTGATCGTGCCCCTGTACTCGGCACTGGTGAGGCCGCACCTCGAAGACTGTGTTCAGTTTTGGGCCCCTCAGTACAAGAAGGACACTGAGGTGCTGGAGCATGTCCAGAGAAGGGCAACGAGGCTGGTGAAGGGTCTGGAGAACAAGTCTTATGAGGAGTGGCTGAGGGAACTGGGGTTGTTTAGCTTGGAGAAGAGGAGGCTGAGGGAAGACCTTATCGCTCTCTACAACTACCTGAAGGGAGGTTGTAGTGAAGCGGGTGTTGGACTCTTCTCCCAAGAAACTAGTGATAGGACGAGAGGAAATGGCCTCAAGTTGCGTCAGGGGAGGTTTAGATTGGACATCAGGAAGAATTTCTTTACCGAAAGAGTGGTTAGGCATTGGAACAGGCTGCCCAGAGAGGTGGTGGAGTTGTCAACCCTGGAGGCGTTCAAAAAAGGTGTAGACGTGGCACTCCAAGGCTTAGTTTAGGAGTCATGGTGGTGTTAGTTGATGGTTGGACTTGATGATCTTAGAGGTCTTTTCCAACCTTAATGATTCTATGATTCTATGATTCTATCTGTTGTTCTTTGGTGGACTCAACAGGTACATGGTACGGAAACTATGGAAAGGTTTACAGAAAATCCAAATATAGCCCAGTCAGTCAGAATCACATACATCAACGTTGTGCACTTGAATGTTCAAAAAGGCTTTTGATCAAATCCCTCACTAAAGACTTCCAATTTCTTAAAGGCATCCTGGAGTAAGAGGGAAGGTCCTCTTGTGAATCAATACCTAGTTGAAAGACAGCAAGCAAAGAGCACGAGTATGTGAACAGTTTTTACAATTGGAAAAGAATGCAAGCAGGGTTCCCAAGAGACATGCACTGGCATCTGAGTTGCTTCACATGTTCACAAAGGATCTGGAAAAGGGAGCAAACAGGGAGGCAACACGTTTGCTGATGACACTGATGTGAATCACACTGCAGGAATTAAAGCTAACTACAAAGAGTCGCAGAAGGAACTCACGGTGTTGAAGGCTGGGCAAGAAGATGGCAGATGAAATGCAATTCTGGTACAGGCACAACTATCAGAGTGTGTACACACACTCTCTAAATCTGCATAAATAAATAAATAATGAATCTGCACACAGATTGATGTCTATAAATCAGACACTTCCACTCACAAGAGATATCTTGGAGTTCGTGTGGACAGTGCTGTGAAAATATCACCCAGTGCTTAGGAGACGTCACAAAAGGCAAGTGGAAGATCAGGAATTAGTAGAAGAGAACGAAAACCAGAAAGCAGTCCTACGTTACTGTGTTGCACATGTGTCTCGAAAGGTGATTCTGGTCTCCTCAAAAGGACAGATTAGTGTTTAAAAGCATTCAGCAAAGACTGACATGCAGGATCAGAAATGCAGAACAGCTTCCATATGAGGAGAGTTCAAAACCAGCAGACTCCAGCATGAAAAAGAGACAGTCTTGGGTGAGGGCGTGGGGGTAAAGGCATGAAGGCAGAGGACAAGTGACGAGCTGATGGTTACTCACTACTCATTCAGCACAGCAAACAAGATGATCAGGGAGAAGGCTCACAGCACACAGAAGGGAAATCTTAGTGTGCACACTGTGTAATTTAATGACAGAGCCCAGCGCACAGGATGCTGCAGAAGCCAAAACTATAAATAGATTCAAAAAAGCAGTCAGAGACATTAATGGAAGAAAAGTCCATCAGTGGCTGTCAAAAGCAAAAAAAAAAAAAAGCAAGTAATTCTTGACTCAGGAAGTCTTTAAACTGCAGATTAGTGCAAGCTGGGAAAGGACTGGAGAGAAGCATCACTGCTGCTGGCCCTGTTCTTACATTGCTTTTCTAGGCATCTGCTACTGATTGCTCTCAGGGGCAGGCCATGATACAAGGTGACCCAGCAGGAGCACACATATATTCTTGCCTTCTCCTCAAAAGCCCAGGGCGAATCTCCCTCCTGGAATTGTCCCCAAAAGACCTGAGCTGAAGTGTGAGCCAGCTTGACCCAAGGCACCAAGCCCTGCATACGAACCTGGGCAACACCAAATCCCTACCTTGAGGCAAGCTGTATTAGCTCCAGCTCAGTGCTGCACTGAAGCAGTGGCATGGTTTCTGAATATGAGCTACTTTGTAGATGGCCACCCTGCTTTGAACGGAGGTAGGGTGGACAGAAGCCCATGTGCGTCCAACTAAGCAGGCATAACCTTAGCCTCCTCTTCTGCAACAGCCCCCCTGGTACCCCATATCATCCTGAGAGTGCTCCTTAGTGGGAGGAGGTGTCCTCCTGTCATCTGCTCCAGTTCAACTTCATTGTTCTTAAAACACGGGTGACCACAACTGTACGCAACATGATACCAGATGATGCCTGCAACTTGGCATATGGAATTGCCATCTTCCCATGCCCCCCTTTCAACAAGAGAGTCATCCAACTTGGAAAGGCGTCCGGCTTTCGTCTGAGCGGCCACCGTTAGCCAGAAGGGTTTGGACTGGAGGTGCGCTTCACAGGGATCGCTGCGCGAGCCCAGACCGGTCACCATGGCTGCTATTGTTTGAACAGCAAACAGCATTTCAGAGAGACGGGCAATGAATCACGTCGGAGCAAAAAAAACCCTATTCCAGATTTTTTTGAAAAAAATCCCGCTAATAGAGCTCCAACCACTTCAATAGTGTTTCCTGAAGACCGAAGGGTACACATAAAAAATAATTTCATACTCTCTAGTACTGCGTAAATTAAACTTTGCTCTGGCCAATAAGTTAGAAAATAAAGCTAAGCAACCCATGTGCAGATCACCTGTGCTTCTGCAATTACTTCACAATTAGACAACTGCTGAAAGCAGCTGGAGGCAAATGCAATACATTTGCTAGCAAAACACAAAACGAAACAGCCTGTTTCAGTGCAAAAAAATATATATATAAATGTGGTTGTAAAGAGCACTCTCTGGCAAAGAGTAATCAAATAAAATGAAATATGGTACATTAAGTTTGGCACTTCATGGCATTTCATTTTTGTCATTAAGAACGTCGCTAAAGAAAATTCAATATATTCAATAGTGTTACTATGGTGTTCTGGAGGGTTGCAACGAACTTGTGCTATGTCTTTAAAAAGGAAAGTGTTACATTACTGGTAAATCTACAGAACTGAAGTTATTTAAGAAGAGTGTGTCTTAAAAATGCAATTGCCAGAACCAAAGTTTGTGCTTAAGCATATAAAGTGCTGACACCAGTTTTTACACAGTTGCCAGAAAACAGAAAGTAGGTGTTATTTTAAAATAATCAAAATGTTAATCGCAGTAATGCATCAATAGCAGGACTCATACTAAAGAAAACTATTCCATTTAACAAACTTATTTTAAACAATACAAAAATGCCAGTATTCTCCCGTGATCACTCATACCTGAAAAGGGATTCTCGTGACAGCCAGATTTCGTTCTGTTTCACGGTCTTCCAAGAGAAGAGCAGCAGCAGTAAAGCAAAGAGGGTCAGAACAGTAATCCTCCACTTATTTAACCACGTAGACAGCTTTTTTAGACCGTGGACAAAAAGGATGCAGTACCCCATACTAGGAAGAAAAAAAAAAAAAAAAAAAGAGGGAAAAGGAAAAGGTACCAAAAGTTATATTCCAGCACTCTGATTTATACGCAAGACCATTCAGTATTGCATTTATTACACAATTACAGGGGGTTTTGGACTAATTATATTTTCCAGGCTAACAAACTCCAATTCAACAGTGGTTTTCCTCAACTCACTACACAATTTCCAAATTAATCTAAATGATAGACCCGGATGCCAGAAGTACAGTAGCATACGCAATACCACCCAGCATAATGGCAGCTTACACCAGCCTGCAGAAGGCAGCTGCTTTTCTGAACAGCAAGCTAAGAAAGCATCATGTAATAACAGTAATACTGAGCACTACTGGAGCAGCGTGGAAGTGAAAAAGCATTTTAACGCAGGGAAGTCTCTAAACAACCCCAGTGGTGGCCGCTATTAATTCCAGTTTACAAATTGTGAAGCTGAGGCGGGAAAGCCAGTGTTGTAGCCAACGCCACAGCAGGAGCGGGTAGCAGACGCCACGTCAAAAGGCAGGAGTCCCTGCCCGGGTCTTGCACATCTACATCAGGGCCAGCCCGTCCCTTCTAGCGCCCGGTCCAGAACAGCTGAGACGTGTTAGCAGAGCTTCCTTGTTGCTCTCCTATGAAACCACACATGGTCTTCTCCAGCGCCCAGCCTCCCAGCACTTTCATGGCTCTCTGCACATAACTACTGAGGCATTTTCTGTGAAGCGAAATGCATTTTGAGCTGAAGACTTATTCCTGTATAACTTTAAATCAATTCAGTAATTATTTACTTTAATTCAAGCGTTATGTTAATTCTTGCACCAATGCCCCTCTGAGTTGGAAATGGAGTGCTTTCAGTGGCTGTATTTAGTACGCTGCTAATTCTGCTTGGGTTTTCTAGAAAGGAATTTCAATTGCTATTGCCTGAGGAATTTCATTAGCTTATCTATAAATCTCCTATGCAGTTACTTAGCACCTGATTTAGTTTTAGACTTAAAAGCTATCTTAGTCCAGGCAGCTCCCCCTGAAGAAAAAAGGGAGCAGAAGGATCTGGAATAACCCTTGGGGACCACCAATACATGGGGACAAAAGAGCAGCCCTCTTGAGACACTGGCACACCTTGAACCCCAGCTGAATCCCACACTTGAACGCAGACACGCTGCAGGCAGAGAGCTCATCACACCTGCCCATGCTCCAGCCAGAGATCCACAGGCTTTCCTGGCCTGTACCAAGATGTCCGAGTAACTTCCCGGTGAGACTGCTACAAGGTAAGAAAAACTAAGAACACAATTCCCCTGTCAGAGGTGACCTTGCAAGCAAGCACGCGATATGGCGAAAGTCAGTCTGGAAATCAGAAAAAGAAAAATGTCCCATCTTTGAGGAGCTGTGAGTGTGCTTCTCGGCACAGTTTCTCTGCCCTCTTGGAGGGCTAGGCACATTCCTATTGCCTGGGCTTCCTAAGGATGGAGAGGGACAATAATTCTTGCTTTTACTGAGGAAAAAAGTGCCTCTGTTGTACGTACTGATCAGCACCAGGCAATGGTGCTGCCTCTGGCGCAGTACAGGTGCCGTATAGGACACTGAGATATAGACATGGGGGGCAAATCCAGAGACATCACATCTGGCAATCATTCAAAACTTCTTCATTGTTGTTTTAGAGTTCTCCCGTTTTTCAGAAGCGGGTATCAACATTTTTTTTCACTAACAATGCTTGCATTTTGCTGCAGTACTTTTCTTACAGCACTTGCACTGTTTTTTTTCACAAATTCTTTTGCACACATATGTTTATTGCACCTACATTAACTGCAAGCAGACATTTAGAGCTACAAACCGAGATGCTGGTGCCAAACAATCCAGCCTTTATAGCTATTGAACCCTACTTTAAAACCTCTGAAAAGCTAATCTCGGTAATAAGCCCTCCCTTTCCAATAAGAAATACCTCAAAAACCTGCAGACGGTTTTCACTCTGTTATTTTGCCTTTCAGCAATTTCGTCCTTCCCTTGGAATTAATTATCTGACATAAACATTATTTAATTGCTTTAGCACAAGGCTGTTTTCAAAGGAATTTCCCTACACATTCACATTTTCAAGAACAGGCCTTTTCTAACAGAATCGTGAATGCGTCCAGAAAACAAAAAATGCAAACGTCAATGTCTTGGTATTTATGTCAAACCCTGCCCCGGCTGTTGGGAATTTCTGCCTTAGCAGCAGCACTCACTCTGCTTGTCTGCATTACAGCTTACACAGCCACTGGAAAGGTGCTGCTTCCAGGGGTTATTCTCGAACATCAGCAATGCATTGCCACAATAGTTACAGAGAGATGCTGGGTGCTACAGAGGACTAAGGGTTCATCTCAGACTGCAGCTCCCATCCCATCTGCACTGGCAATGACAGTGCAGGTACATAGCAGTGCCCAGCTCCACATGGCACTTTCCATGGGGGGCTTCCAAAGCACTTTCTAGGGAGGTCTGCTGCAATTTCCCTCTTACAGAGCAGGAACCTGAAACGTGGCAATAAAGTGATTCGCTCTGCTGACAGGGGACTGGCAAACAAGGCAACGGAGCTGCAGTCCAGGGCTCTACCCACAACACAGGGGAGTACGCAATGGAAACCAAGGTATCTTGCTGAAAAGCCCACAGGACTCCCTGAGAGATAAACAGGTAAGTAACCCAAAGGCAGGCTCTGCATCCACACTCAGCAAGGCAGCAAGACTGCAGGATTCAGCAGTAAGTAGACATACAGAGGGGAATGGGTTCCCAAATGGCTGCTGGAAGGGTATCATGTAGCTAACGTACCAGAAGCCCAAACTGCAAAGCTGCTAAGGGTAAGGTTAAAGGATTGATGCTAAAAAGGGCAGCGTTGAAGCATGATTTACACTTTAATGAGATAGAGATAATTGTGACAACATTAGGACTGAGTTGTAGTCATGCCACAATTACAGCCTAACTAGCCTACAGTCAATGTACCTGCACTATAAAGTGCACAGGAACCCAAAAGAAAAGAAGGGAAAGGATCAGAAAGCATGAAGTAGGTGAATACTTTTATTTTCAGAACCTGTTAAGTTTGGCTTAAAACTTCAGACAATTTCCTGCCACAGATCATCAAGGAAAGGGTGGGGAGGACGCACCCGCATTATCTTGTCAGGGACCTTTCAGTGCAGATGTCAGGTGGAGCCTCATCTCTTTGCATGGCTTTTTTTTATGACACAGGCATTTCAAGCCCACCCCCTGGCTGAGGGCAGATGTTACATTCCTGGCTGCAGGTCTTTTGCAGGCCAAGGACTCCCAGAAGAACAGAAAGCACCCACATGTCCTTTCCTGCCAGGAAAGCATGTGTGTTTGTGATTTCATGCCACAAATTGTTTGCAAAACTGCAACTCCCTGCAACATCTCCAAACCATTATCCTTAGTAATTTTTGCATATCTCTTTACATTTCTACCTTAAGGCTAGATAATTATGGTGAAATCAGGGCAAGTCCAGACCCCTCGTCCAGATCCCGTGGTCTGCTCTAAACAAAACAAAAAAAGTGTCCACACCAATGTATTAAGCATCTGTCAAAAAACCATAATTACTATTGTTTCCTAGTCCCAAAAATGCATAATCCCTCATACCCAACACCACACTTGTTTCGCACTAGACCCAACAGTCCCGGTACAGAAATTGGCTTTAGTACAGAGACCATGAAGTTTTGAACCAGTAAAGCACCAAGCTTGCTAAGATGGAGTTGCTGCAGCAGCAACATGCCCCGACAGTTGCTGGACCTGGAGAGTCCCCCTGCAGTGCTTCACTCATGGGATGCAAGTTCATCCCATTTCCCTTCTTCCCAACCTCATGAGGCTTCAGATAAGCCATCTGAAGCTGCACTGAGTTTTAGCAGGTTGGCAGCAGCCAGGGCAGCGGTGCAGTGGTGGGAAGAGCCCATACAGGTGAGACTGCACTTATCTAATTAAAGTAACTTGCCTGGTGACTCTAAGACTCTTCCTTCGTGGTTAACTCTGTCATGACCCTGCCATCACCTACAAACACTGAGAACATTTCAAATACATTAGCTTTTCTTCTCAGAGTGACGGGGGACTCGACTCCATATCAAATGTTAGCGCTGGCTCGCCAGGAAATCAAACTTCACTCACACACATTTACAGAAAAAAATGAAAATGGCTCAGAAGGACCTTTCATCAAAGACCTATTTGCCACTTGAAAAACTTACTCTTAAGTACTACATTCCAGACATCTCCATAGCTATCTGCATATGTATTGAGGCTGTAGGGTTGTGGGTTTGGGGTTTGTTTATTTTTTTTGTTAACTCTAGCATTTCCTAGGAAGGGGAAGGGAGGGGACCATTTCTCCTGAAGGGCTTTTCTCTTGGCATTGTCATCCCCTGTCATGCAAGCACTTTTCAGAAATACTTTGTAGCAAAGAAAACAAAACAATGGGAAACAAGCAAAATCCCCAACCCACTATTATTTTTTTAAGTCCATTTTCCACTGGATTACTTAAAACCGCTAAGCTTTCTTTTTTTTTTTCTTCCATAGGATAAGGAACAGCCTGCTACAGCAATTATTCCCCACTGTGAAAAGTCCATGCCAGCTTGGTCCACCGGGTCAGATGTGAAGCAGGACCTGAGGAACAGCCTGACAGGTTAATATGGTAATAGTTTTTCCGTGGGCTCACAATGAGCACACTTATTATGGAAGAACCTGTGGCTTCAGAAATTCAATGATGCTGCAGGAGAGCTCGGCAAATGGACCAACAGGCCAATGGTTTCATGACTCCTCGCGTTTCAGACTCCTAATATGGTAGTATCTCAGACATGTCCTGAATTGCAGCGAGGGCAGAGCTGCACCCGACAGGCAAACCCTCTGTGCTACTGCCATGTGTTTCTGGCAGATCGCACGCAGGGAGATGTGCAATGACAGATTTTCGTCTATAATTTCTGTGGTTTGTTAATAGCATTCCACCTGCAAGGAAGTGAAGTGAGAGGAAGCACAAGCAGGTGGGAATGAGGTGGCACACAGACCCCGTTTCCCATGGTGCACTACATGTATTGCCCAATTAAAACAAGAGCCAAAACAGCAGATACTTAATATTTGCAAACACTTCTTGGGTAATGAGATCACAAATTCAACCTTTTCTTTGGCCATTATGGCTCCTTTTCCAAGGCGAGGCTGTTACTGACGATGCTTATATACAGCTCCTCTCTCCCTCTATGGATCAGGTTTCTCACTTTTCAGTAAAAGTCAGGAACGGCTTTACTGCATTTGGTTCTTGGGGATGGCATCTAATCAAAGACACGTGTGGTTAGTGCCGCAGCCCAAGATTATCAGGACGTTCTGCTACAGCAATCTGCCTGCATCGGAAACCATCTTACCTCCTCCAGAAACTGTTTAGAGATCTACTGCTGCAGAAAGCTCCTGAAAACCAAGGCATGTTCGAGTCATGCATCTTACCGTATTTTTCCGAGTTGCAACTTTGCACAGCGCAGGTTTCCACTCCACGGAGGAGCACGTGGTGGGTGAGCGCTGCAGCTGAGCGCTGCAGTTCAGAGGCACCGCGCAAGAGGGAACCTGCCCGGACACCAGTGCTGCAGCCCCTGCCTTTTCTAACTCACCCAGGTAGGGCTGTAAGCTCAGGAGTTTTATAGGGTGGGCGAAACTATGCAGAAAAGATGCCTTCCTCACACTTTTTAATGGTTATTTGGGGGATGTCAAATCTTGTGAAGTAGTTGGGGTGTTTTTTTAAAGCTGATTTAATCTCAACTACACGCATGTAAACTTGGAGTAAATCCACTGATTTCATCAAAGCAGTTACTCCAGATTTCAAAGCTCAACCTAGATAAGAATCCAGATGCATACATACATACATATCAGTTAGGAAAAGAGTTGCCTATAAGGAGCCTGTCAAAGCATGGAAGAAATACTGCCCTGTTCAGGGGCTGCTAACGCAACAAAAGGGATTATCTCAAAACTATACTGAGACCAGAAAATTCACTTGGCTTTGACATTTCACCCCGGAGGCTCTTTCTGGGCTGCAAACCTCCTTCTTGTTTTCCAGCACTTATTTAAGATGACTCCCTTTCCCTCCATAAAAACTAACCCTCACTTTCAAGCGGCTCTGACGCAAGTTTAACCCTTGCATGCATGACTTAAACTAAGTGCATACTCTGCTGCTGCCCTTCAGAGAATGGGGAGCGCAGCCTTGAGAAAGATGGTGTCTGCTGCCAGGTCCAAATGCTGAACACAAACATTTGATTCTCCCAGTTTTATAGTTCCCCACAAGCTTCCTAGCCCCAGTCCCACACATATGTTACCTGGCACGACACACTTCTCATGCTCCCAGTCCAAGCTGATCCAGCTCTGCAGCCTGAGCTGAGGAAACACACTGAGAGGAAGAGCCAAAAATCAGCTGAAATGCAGCTTGCAGGCAGGGCTGTTGCTGCAGGGGAAAAAGGCAGTTCACCCCTGTTAAACTCATCAGCTCTGCTCACACTTCTCTAATGGGGAGTAATTCATTGCAAAAAGCGCGCTTGGCATGCCATGTGGGCTGCTCCTGCCTCACTACGCAGCAGTCAGATGCGGAAGGGAGCACTGGCAAAAACAAGCATAGCCAGGGAGGGTCTTTCTGCCCCAAAAAGCACTCTCAGGCACAAAGCTCCAGTGATGAGCGGTGCTGGCAGGGTAGCAAAGATGCTGTTTTATGAAAAACGTCAAGTTTTCCAAGGCTGGAGCTGTTTTGGGCCAGGATAAAATCTGGACTTCTAAAGAAAGTTTTCATCTGGAAAAATAGTCTATTTGTATGGGTGTGTTAGTCTGCACCCAGGTCACCCAGAATCTCAGAAGTCAGGGCAGTCCCTGCGACCTGGATCAGCCGGATTCAAACCACTGTGCCAGATCAGGCTGAGAGCTGGGGATGCAGTAAGTGAGTGCACTTGTAGGGCTCTGAGTTTGGGGTCCCCAAAATTCTCCAGCCATCAAAGCCCAAGTGCTGATCTGGAATAACCACACTCCACTGGTCCAAATGTATTCCAGAAATTTTGAGAAGTTTACTTTGGACTGCCAAGCTTACTGCTGGATCAAGATTTTCTCTCACAGCTGCTACAAGGCTAGCCTAAATTCAGCAAGTTACAGACTGGCTAATTGGACAGGAGTATATGCGTGGGCCTAGATCAGGTCTGGATCAAACCGCCACCACCGAGTGATCCAGCAGGGTGTAGATCCAGCACTAATGATCCTGGAAAAACGCTGGTGTGTGGCAGATGGACCTTGATGTCCCAACTCTCAGATGAGCGTCCCCTCCAAAGAGGCAATTCTGGGCCACATCCATCCAACTGTCCATTTCTGTTGTCCATGTCCTTTTGACCGTAAACTCCATTTTGGGTTGGAGAAGTCTTGTTTCCAACCTTTTTATCTGAAGTTTCACTGTAGTCAGCACACCTTGGCAAAAAGTTTTGGGTTAACCAAAATGTCGTATTTTCCATGGGAAAATGTTGTTTCAAAACTTTCTCAACCAGTTGGGACTACGAGGGAAAAACCTGTTGGAACAATCATGTTTTTGACTAAACATCCAAAGGCAAGGAGGATGCGGGATGTGTCTCTGTCACACACAGACAGCCAGCAGCATTCACTATGCATCTCTGCTTCTTCACTGGTACTGAGTTTTGAGGACAAAGGGAAAAGCGTTGTTTAAATTGCCTATCTCCCAGTAATGATGACATGGAATTAATATCTTTTTTTTTTTCCTTGGTTACTAGAGGTTTTAAAAGACTTCAGGACCACCATCAAGGTATAATATTTAGTATACAAAATAAATCCCATTGGAAAAAAAACAAGCCTCACAGCTGAGAAATATCAGTGTGACAACCAAGTAACTGGCAGCGTACTTAACTTACTACTGAGTCTGCTGAACAAAATGTCAAATTTTCACCAGAATTAAGAGGCCTTTTCCTGGAATAAGGTCTGTAAGTCATAATACAAAGACACAGAGAACCATAAACACTGGCAGAATACATCTAATTTGGAAAGGTACCTTATGAGTTAGTGTTAGACTTTGTCCTTGGCTCTAAATTAAAAGCTATGCAGGCCTATATTAAAGACACTTAGACATGATCGGCTAAGTCATCAAAATGATTTACCTCCACTGGCAATGTGGTCCTCTAGTCAGAACATGATGTAATTAGAGAAAATGCAGGAACTCTTATCTTCCATATTAGAGAGAAAATATGGACTAGAAATGAATGATTTCACTAACCTTTGAACAGCTATTCAGCGTTTGGACACATTTCCCTTCCCTTCCCTTCCTTCCAATATGTCACGTGATAAACAAATTCACTTCATTAGAGTGTTTGAATCCAAGATTTCACTTCCAACAGATCCCTATCTGAAATATTTACAGGTAATACAGAAACTTTTCAGGCTTTTGATTACTATATGCATTATGGAAAGAACACATTTTATAAATGAAAAATCTGATATAATTCCATGGGGATTCCACAGAAATTTCCCTAAATCTTATATATGTTACGGGGAAGGGTCTGTATGCTACAGTTTTAATTAAAATACTGTAATAATTTCTGGAATTCTACATGGGGACATAATTTCCCATTCAATTCCATCACAAGCCTCCAAAAACTTCATGTAAGAAACTATTTTCTATTAAATTTCACAAGGCATCTATCTCCTTAAGGGCACCATATTCCCTTATAAATAAGAATTCCTCTTTTAATCAACATGACCAAGTAGATTACTTCCACAAGATGACATTAACTTAATTTATTACTGTTTTTTAAAAGCAATATCCTTACATATCTGTATTATTTTCAAGAGTGGAATAAATGCGTTTGAAGGTTTTCCTTTCCAGTATAGCCATTAATGCTCATACTCCACACAAATTTACCTTTTTCCTGAATCGATTGTAGATGGCCAAAACGCAACATGTTTCTCAAAAGCATGTTTTAAATTTAGTTAAAATAACACAAGACTGCAGTCTAGACCAAACACGCCATGAGCTAATCTTTTTCAGCTTTGCAGAATCATTTCAGCTTTTATTCCTACGTCTTTACTGCCTTTTGCCAAAATATATGGCACTAGCATCTCAGCATTTCTTGCCTGCATTAACAGAGGATGGCTGCTTTGATTTCTCCTTAAAGTGTTTAATAGGGGTGGGCAAGCCTTCAAAAGCTAGGAGCTTAAGTTTGGATACACATCTGAAAGGTAGCTGCTTACAGCATTTAGCCTTTCTACAAGCAGTTAATTCTCATTAATTAATGAGAACTCTCTCTGCCCCCTTCCGAAGGGCAGAGTGGAGTTATTATCCCTACTTAACAGATGAGGACGCAGAACCAGAATCGCTTGCCTGAGCCGAGGTCCCAACCTCCTCACCTCCAGCCACGAGCCATTTTGCAGACCGCTGCTCGAATCAACGCCCTGGAGCAGGGACAGGCGCCCCTCACGGTAAAGAGGGACCAGGCTGGCGCTGGGGTCTGGCCCACCGCCATCACATCATGCCCTCCCAGCCCCCTCCCAGTGCCCTCAGGTCCACAGCTGAATCACAGGGAATATAATCCAGTTCACTCCTTCTGAACTTTGGCTGCTCCATGGCCCTCGCAAGAACAGCAGCAACAGAGGAAGGCATTGAAATCTTGGGGGTTTTAAAGTAAACGCAACAGGTGTAACTTGGATTCTGTATCTGAATCCCAAATGAATTGTGGATTTAACTTGAAAGCAGGCAAAAAACTTAATTAAGTTGCTGAATTGAGATCAAGGAGCAGATAAACCGGCTCTATGGAGCCAATGGGACTTTCACTGCTTACTTCGCTGGGGTCAGGGTTTGACTCCAACTGAAAAGAGAAGCTTCTTCTGTAAATCAGATGATACTTTACGGGATCTGATCTAATTCTGAAGGAACTGCGAATAGGTAAATAAGAATTCAGCTCCTGGTGAACTTGTAGCTTCAAACAACATTAAAGAAAGGGGTGGCAAAGGAAACTGAAAATACAGCACCACCCCATTATACAACTGGTCTTTAATAAAATGAAGATGATGTGGAGAGCGTAACGTACTCCCAGAAAAGAGAAGCACTAGTAAGTCCCAGCCTCAAGCGGCTGCCTTGTAAGCAAAGGTGACTTCTGCTCAGGGATATTCAGGTTCATAAAAATTACAGATGATTCCACTACCTACCAGGTTCTTTTTTTTTTTTTTTTTTTTTTCCAACTACAAAATTTAATAATGTATGCAATTACACTAATTGGAATGAATGCATTAGCACAAAGAATTAAAAACATGCTCTATGCAAAGGCAAAAATTCATATGGTCCCTGATTTGCTATGGCACAGGGAAAGCTTTAACATGATGTGTTAAGCTCCTGAAAAAATACAAGCGCACTTTTTTCTGGATGCTGGCTTTCTTGCAGATTTTGAGAGACGCTGAAGCAAATGCCATCCTGTGTATAGCAGTAATCTCAGCTTCTAGTATTGACAATTAGGGTTGCAACATCAACTCTTGATATAGTGAGGAGCTGGTGAAAAAAAATGACAGCAACCCGTAATTGCCTGCACTGGGAAAGAGTAACTGTGCACTCTGCAACCCACTCATTGCAATATCCACCACAAATGAGTTGCCATAAAAATAGTGCAGGTACCACTGGATTGCCTGTTGCTTTCAGCAAATTGGAAATAAGCCATGTAGCAATGTTTTGGCTGATTTGTTGGTTCATATGAGATTGTGAAAACAGCTTAAGTTGTCCAGCTACGATACAGCAGCCCAGCTAGGAGCCACTGCTATCAGGGTAGCAGTGAAAGATGAGGAAAACATAGAAATTGCTCTGGTAGGCAAGGTCCAGACCCAAGAGGTGAGAGCAACCCCAGCTCTGCTGGTACATTGGTAGGGCAGGCAGCTCCTGGATGGCCCAAGAGTTTGCATTGCCTCTCCAGTTTCTGCATGGTGAAGGGCAACACAGAGGAAGAGCTAGCGCTCCTGTTCAAGTACAGACAAATTGCTCACGGCTCAGAGTAACTGGATGCACATAGTCGTTCTGGATTTTCAAACAACTAGGCTGTCTGTGATGTTCTGAGCAGCATTAGCAGTTACGCATTAAGCATAGTTACATCTACATTTTGAAGAGGGAAAAACCCACAGTGGTTTAAGTCTTTCACTGATCCAGCTATTTATTGTGATGCCTCTTTGGAAAACTGTGGCCTAGAGAGTCATATCCTGTCCATCACTCCCAAGGTATGTATTTCACACCCCTAGCCCTCCTGAAAACAAGTTTTCCCCTCTTAAGGACAAGAAAACAACAACAAAATTAAAATTAAAAGTTGAAAGACATTAAATTGTTTTCCTATGAAATTTTTCAGGCTAAAGTAATACTATTATTAAAAATTCTTCATTTAAACAAATAAGTGCTTGTAACCCTCAAATGAAAACTAAATACAAGAAATATTTTCTCCAAATATTTCTGCTTTGCTAAAGCCAATTAAAGAAAACATTCAACCATTTTGACTTAGCTTATATCCCTCTCCCCCGAGGCACAGCTGCAGCCAGAAGAGGAATTGTTCCAAATACCCATCAATACCCAGAAGGCAAGGCCCAGACATATAATTAGACATCAAGCAAAAGGGTTGTTCCTTGTTCCTTTCTATTTGCAACATCTTTCACATAAATCCTTGGGCCCTTACTTAACTTTTATTGAAAAGAAAATGCTCGACATCTTGCCCAGGTAACTACTGCACAACACTGAATTAGGACTTCAGGCTGTGACACACATACGCAACTGTCACATCCATAAATATTAATAAAAGGCTATTACTTGAAACAGAGATAGAAAAGCACCTTCCAACATAAGCCCAAAAACATAGATCACCAAGTTCTCTCCATCTGATTGAGGACTTTTGTCTAAAAAAAGCTGAATGACAACCTCTGACTTGCTAACTGAGTTTTACAGAAGGAATGGCAAAGGATAGGAAAAGCCCTTTTCAAGATGTAACATAAGAAAACTGCTAAAGGCTGTTCTAAATAAAGAACGCGAGTCCTTCCTAAAGCCATCGTTATTACACTGCCATGCTTCCAAGGGAAAAAAAAAAACCACAACCAAACAAAAAAACACATTATTTTTGTTCTGCCATAGTCATGACTGTTTGCAGAAGTCCCCCTCACCACTCATGTCATTTTGCACCCGGAGGATGTAAGAGAGCTCACTTCTTGGTAACTCGGAGCCAAGAGCTCAGCTCTCTCCAGATCCTTTGGCTGGAAACTGCCCACCTCTCCTGCAAACTGGCAGGGTTTGCCTTCCCTTTCCATGCCAGCTGCCTGCCAGCCTGGGGTGAAAGCAAAAACCAAATACTGCAAAGCAGGACATGAGTGATCTGAGCAAAGTATGAGATCCAGGGACTCCGACACAGACTTACTCCAGAGAAATCATTTAATCCTTCTGCCTCAGTTTTCCTGCCTGAAAAAAAGCAGCAACTATCAACTACCTACTTTGTAGGTCATATATTTGCAAAGCCCTCAGGGACATGAAAAGCATTATACAAACTATATGCACACATGTTAACGCTGATTAATTTTCTCTGTGCAAACATATCCTTTTTTCTTCTTCATTGCCCCTCCTCTCATTATATCAGCAGTCTCAACTGGAGGAGGACGAGGAACTGCTGACGGCTGAAGTATTTTCCGCAGTTGTTCTTTTGAGATTCAGAAATGCAACCACTCAACACAGCCCTGTGTTCAGCTGACTGTTTCCTTAATAGCTTTGCGCTTTCATGTGTTTCCTCATTTTCTGTTACATGAATTTAAAGCAATCTGATTTCCAAGTTAATTTGAAATGATGCAAGATCCATTAGTGGAGGGTATCATTTGCAAAATAACTTCGAGGGACAACTTTCACTCACTATACTTCCAGGTATACTCTCAGCAAACAAAAGCAGGACTAGTGATGTGAATAAAGTCAGCAGGATTTGACCCAAAAAGTAAATCAGTATATAGCAGCGCACAGAGATATAGCCTAACTGCATAAGCAGCTTGTAATAAATGCAACAGCTCCTACACAGCCTAAGTTTTACACCGATGAGCAGCCCTTTGCTGTTAGTGCTTATACAAATGACCATCAGAGTATGCATACGGCTTTGCAAAAGAAGACCTATAAGCATTTTTCTTAGGATTTTTGGATCCACATTTTCTGAGGAATACAATTTAAACACTTGGTGGAATAAAAACTATTGTTTCAGTTATCACAAAGTAATCTAGAGTGAAATTGAGGACTTGTGCTTTGTCGACAGCTCCATGTCGGCAGTTCCAATAAGAGATAACAGATGCTGACCCTCTGCACCCAAGAGTAGAATTGGGCTTTCTGACTTGCAGCATCCAAGAATGACCATTTATGCTCATGGCTGGAACAAACTGCACTGGCACAGATTGCCCAGAGAGGTTGTGGAGTCTCCTCCTTGGAGATATTCAAAAGCCATCTGGACATGGTCCCAGGCAACCATCTCTAGGTGGCCCCGCTTGAGCAGGGTGTTTAGACCAGATGACCTCCAGAGGTCCCTTTCAACTTCAACCGTTCTGTGATTCTATGAAATGGGCAACGGTCTGGTGCATCTTGGATGAAGGTCCTTTGCCACTGCAGCCTCTGATCTGGATAGCGTGGAGATGTCAGAAGTAACAGCTCAAAGTTGTCCTTGAGTAAATGCAAATCGGAAGCACCCAGACTGCTGAAATGACAACTGTTAAAGGCTGGAAGCTGAGGGAAATCCCAGGGCAGAGGCTGAAGGGATGGAGGAGTGGCTGGATTTTCCTCACCCTCTTCAACAACTGCAAATCCTCTACTCCCAGATGCATATGGAGGCAATAGCATACAGGCAGGAGGTCATGCGCATATTCCACAACTGAAGCCAGCAGCCTTTTGAGACAGCAATACTGTTACCTTTGTTTTTACTGACCACCTAATGAAGTGGGAAAGCTGAGCATTACCACAATAAAAACATGACAGGTTAACTTTTCAGATACTGTCCTCAAGGTAAAGACATTGCGCAATATAAGTTGACTATGCTACCAAGAAAAAGAGTCTTGGAGGACAATCCTCAAGAAACAACACCTCATCACTGTATTAAGCGGTTCCAAGNGCTCTCAGCTGACTATAAAATCTCTCATGCTATTAAGGCAAAACTCAAAGGCAGAGAACACACTGACTAGCAATATAATGTTTGAAGTATTGTAAAAGGGAAGAGGTAATCATGCCTGCTTTTAGAAAATGGGATGGTGGTCTCATTAGAAAGGAATTCAATTGCAATAGTTACCTCGGCATGTAAAGGACTCGCTCTGCCACCACAAATCCCACCCTGAAGAAGAGGTTGCTGGCTGGGATGAATGGGAAAACCAGGAACAACAAGCCAACCAAAACTTCTTTGTGTTCCAGTTTCTGCAATAACACAAAATTAAACAAATATCAACTAAAAAAATCCAACTTCATTCACCACTAACTTTCCCCTTTCCTTTTGAGATTCTTATTCATAAAAAAAGCAACTTACATTAACGTTTGATATGTTTTGCATTTAAAAGAAATTATTCCAAGGCACTGTGCTTCCATATTTACGTACTGTTTGTGCTTCCGATATGCCCAGAAGTTGCACAAACACTAACCACAGTGTGTATTATTACCCTTGGTATCTTCCTCAAGGTCAGACCTATTGTATGCAGCTCTCTCGAGAGGGCATACATAGTACTTAAAATATATCCGATATTGATAATACATAAGTATAGAATAGTGTGAATGTATATACTAGCATGTCTTACCACAGTGTGGCTGCATGTAAATACACAAATGCATATCACATACACACAGACTCCTGTGTTCAATCCTAAATGTTTATAACTGAGAAAAAGCTGTTCAATCAGTCACATTTTGTGTAAAGAAAACTAGCCCCAAATGGCACATTAATGCAGTAATTTTATCCGTTTTGAGACAGTATCTAAACTTGAAATGATACTTTCGCACACGAGGTCTCCATACTCATACAGAGTTGGAAATTTGAGACATGCTATATGTTAAAATTAATATCTTTCACTTGAGCTCACTTTAGCATTGGCTCGCTCTTGAAGGAGAAATAGAATTGCCACATGCAGTTCAAAACAACTGTGATCTGCAGGGCCAACACAAGCATCTCAGGACGTCATGATCAGCAGCAGCGGCCGCTCCTGCCACAGAGAGACCCAAGGCTCCTCGGGCAAGCTGAGTTTCAGATTTAGCTCCACCCCAAGAGGGTGAATCAGCTCATGCTTTCTGTTGATGATCTCAAAGGATGACATCAGGCTAACAGAAGTGTAGCATTAGGTCTGTTAAATCCCCCAGGCAGACATCTGTGCTTTCCTGCCCTGCGATACTGCTGCCTCTGCAGCACCCTTCCGCAGCCACTGGGAGAAGCTTTGTCACACTTAGAAACAGATGCAATCAGAATCACTTAATGGTTGTAGCACTTCCTAATTGTCGTGGGCAATTTCTCAACTTCGGAGAGCAAATTGACTTCTCTTTACTGGAGGGATCTAAATTTAGAAATGTTGAACAAGATTTTTGAGTAGAGGAACATACCTCGATCAATGATGCAGGGACAAGCAGTACATCCTGTCTTGCTTTTGCACAGCTACAGACTGAGACACCAGTTACCACTGGCCTAATCGGTGGTTGAAATTCAGAAGTCCCACTATTAAAATATAGTCGTCCTATTGTGTGGGAAAGACAATGAACATTTTCTGTGGCTACCAAATGCAAGGGTACATGTTAGGAGGCTCCGATGTCGCTTTAGAGAGGAGAACCACAGGATTACAAAAAAAGTGCACTGGCTTCCCCTGGCTCAAAGAGGAAACATGAGGCAGAGAGGGGAGCAGAATTCACGTCTCCAGACTTCTTTATCAATATCTGCTTTAAACAGCACCACAGTTACCCGCTTCTATTATCTACTTTTCCAGTGTGTTGAATCACAATTGCTAGTGCCCTCCTGCAGTCACAACAGCACCTAAAATACATTATTCCCGGAGCTGAACCTGATACCAATCCATAAAGCTGATGAGCAGAGGTGCCTGGTAATGGTCATTTTGGCTTGTAATTACAATAGAAAATGGAATAGAAAAAAAAAAGATTAAAAATGATTTCTCAACTCTGAATGCAAATTTTCAGTCCTACCTCAACTCCAGCTTCCCTCCCACCCAGCTCTGGACATATACTCCATTTCTCTCCTGCCATTTGACACTCCCTTCCCACCTTGTCTGGCCTAATTATGGTGCCCATTTGCTGCCACCACTCTACCCCAGAGGTTTGACAACAAAGACCTGGAGGCAAAGAAGGTATGTTGGGCCAAAGGGAGCGCGTTGCTAATGCATGAAATATTCTCTGTCCCCAAGATACGCTCTTGCTTTCAAATGAACCAGCTATCAAATATTTCTCCAGTTGTTGTTCATTAAATCAATAATTGGGAAAGCAACCTCTAGTTAACATCTCTAGGAAGGACACAGTGTTATTCAAGGCTGCAACACTGTAGATAAGCAAAGGAAACTGAATGCTGGAGAAAGACAAATAAAACAGGAAAATGTGGGAATTAGCTCGGCTGAAGGAGAAAATGGTATTGTGCCCTTTCTCTCTCCACGAGTCACAGCTCTAGACTAATGCCATTGAGGGCTGCCAGCTCAGTCCCTTGGGCAGGGCTCAGAGGCAGGAGCCCAGCACTCCCAAACCAGGCTCATGGAGGACCAGAGGCCTCCATGGTGCTGCTTATTTCTGAAACAAGAAACATTTGGCAGCTGGCAGCACCCTTTTTAAAGCATTCGGTTCAGACACAGGCTTTTGTGAAGAGCTGGTCCTCGAAGGCCAGGCTTCGGCTGATTTTGTGCTACGCCTGGTCTTGCCTGCGAGCCGGCAGGTCATACCACTGAGCTCTTGCTGCGGTCACTCCAGAGCTCAGTTTGGGTTTCTCTCCTCCACCCAGCCATTAACTTTTCCAAAATTTGTATGGGCACTTCAGGTATTTGACACCTTGGCCCTGCAGCTGGGTCCTGCCCAGGAGGAGAGGCTGGAGAGAGCCCCTGGGCAGGAGGAGCAGGTGGGGTTGCTGGTCATCTGAAATTCATCTGTGGCTATTAATGAGACAGCCTGGATACGGCCTCTGGTGCAAGCAATTCCTAAATCACTGGCTGCCCGTAGTTGGGAATTTATACTGGAGGAAAAAGTTACCCTTTCACAGCCAGATCTTATTTCTGACCTCCATAAATAGTTTCTACTGACCGATTAGATACTGAGCAAAACCAGCCTTTGCCTTGACTCGAGAACTGCACTTTCTTCTATCCCAGTCTTGTGAGGGCTGGAGGCACAGCAAAGCTACCGGCCCCTGCCTTCCCAGCAAGGGCTAACATCTGCCTACCTAGGCAGCTCAGAGAAAATAGGAAAAAAAAGGACAGAAATGCAACCATGACCTGTTGAAAGTATCATGTGTACCACAGGTGATAACATTAGACAGGTAAAAGCTATCAGCACAAGTCTCACAGGGCACCATATTCTCCTTTATCTTTTTCCCCTATCAAAATTTGCTTAACAGATTTACCTTTTATTCCTCCTTCCCCTGGAGGGGCTGACAGATTTATAAATGAGTAGACAAGCAGGTCAGAATGGCCCAAGAACACCAGGGACTGGTACCACAGGAACAGAGGGCAGCAGGATCTTCCATCCAACACAAGCCATAGGAGATGCCCTCCACATCTTTTTTAAACAAAAAACCCAACCTGTAGCTTGTTACNCTGAGCTAAAGGTTGCAGAACCAGCATCTTCCAGGTGCCCAGAGCAGTAGTAAAAGCTTTTAAAGAGTAGTAGGCAATTTTGTTTGTCTTCCTTCTTCCTTAAAATAAAAAAGCTAGGACTAGAAATTATAGATCACTTCAGTCCTTTTACAGAGAGACATCTCCTTTCCTCTTAAAGACAGTGCTTTCTTTTGGAAATACGAAACTTATCTTCCTATCTGTCACAGAGGTCTCTGGAGGAAAAAAAAAAAGCGCACCTTTGAATTAACCTTAGAATTATTCCTTTTGTTAAAGACAAGCCGACTTCAAATCAAAATAGCATTCCTCATAGCAGAGAGTTTGGTGGGGGTTTTCAAATTCATATCTACCTCTAATTACAATTAGGCCTTCATTATATTGTAACAAAAAGAAAAAAGTACTACCAAACCCAAAACAAACCAACAAACCAAACCAAAAACCAATAAAGAAGAATTTTTTTAACCTGCTACTTTTCATAGATTTATCAAAGAACTAAAGAACACCGCTTCCCCCAAAGGCAAGGCAAAAAATTCTCACACTCTCTCAGACAAAAGAGCAAAGAATCACTCCAAGGCCAAAAACCATCAACACAGCAATAAATCTCAAAAATTGCTTCCTTGGCAATTTGGGGGAAAAGGAAGAAAGTCTTGAGTTTACAACTGAAAGAGATCTTCCTGTGTTACATATAAGACGTACTCCTGAGCCACAAATAAATATTTGCTGACTACTGTTAAATCACAAGTCTTCTACAAACCAGAGCCCACAAAGTACGAGTGCAGGAGGTACACAGGTTATTTCAACATATCTATCATAAACCATGGGCTTGCATAAGCCCACTGTAAATTCCCTACCTTTCCCATTGAGAAAGCATCGTCTGAGGTGCCAGATCCATTAAGTCTCACACTGTGATGGCAGGACTCACGTTCACATCCCCTGGCACCTCCAAGGGCTGAGGCATTGGAAAGTGGAGCCATGAGGAGAACCCTCCTCCCAGCCGGACAAAGTTGCACCTCAGGGAAGACAGCAGCTGGGCAAACAAGTCCAAGCAAATTCTGTTCTGTTCTACCTCGGAATGTTTCCAAAGATGTTTATACATGCTTGCCTGTTTGATGGGAAGTTGGCAATCAAGTGGGTTTAATTTCTTCCTCTAACAGTTTATTCTGAGAATGAGGCAAGTGTCACCTCTCCACCATATAGAACCAACAGCTCCACGGAGTAAAGACTTTCTTCCTACCAAAAGCACAAATCACCCTTTGCCAGTGAGCTCTGGATGGTGCATTGCAGCCAGTGAGATGTTATGCTTGGAACACCTGACTGCAAGCGCAGAAAAGCTGGTGTCCAGGAAAGCTGGTAGTGCGTGGCTGTATAAAATGCTTGCAGGCGTAGGAGGTAAGTGCATTATCCATCAAAAGAGACACAGAGATTCAAAGAAGCTACATGACTGTCTGTAGACCCCGGACAGAGGATTACACTTCTTCAGTTTATTCCTAACATCCATTTGTGCAAGCCCTTAGTGCAGACTGCACAGAAACTTAATTCATGTATTCCTGTTATACCAGCCACTCACGAAGCCACAAGCAGCTCGGCAACATGACTCCTCACCAGCCTGCACCAAACCACTGGCAGCATCTCACCTGACAAGAGGTCAGGATCAGCAAACGTCTACTCTTGCACTTCCAACATATATGGTATTAAAGATAAAAGGGACAGTGTAGAAGCACGTCAAATTCACTCTGCATTCGCACATAAGGTGATAAAAAGCAAAACCTTAAGCTAATTAGGAATCAACCCTAGAGATTCATTCCTTCACAAGAAAAAAAATCTGTTGTTGTAGAGCTCGCAGAAGCAAGCACTGGGTGCTCCCCAGTCCCACCTCACCAGTGCAGGCACAGACAGGCCACGGCAGAGCTGTGCCATGCTCCATGTACCATCAGCACAGTCTCCTTTAGGTCACCAGCGGAAATCAGGATGGGACATAGAATCATAGAACATAGAACCATTAAGGTTGGAAAAGACCTCTAAGATCATCAAGTCCAACCATCAACTAACACCATCATGACTCCTAAACTAGGCCCTGGAGTGCCACGTCTACACCTTTTTTGAACGCCTCCAGGGTTGACGACTCCACCACCTCTCTGGGAAGCCTGTTCCAATGCCTAACCACTCTTTCGGTAAAGAAATTTTTCCTGATGTCCAATCTAAACCTCCCCTGACGCAACTTGAGGCCATTCCCCCTCGTCCTATCGCTAGTTTCTTGGGAGAAGAGTCCAACACCCGCTTCCCTACAACCTCCTTTCAGGTAGTTGTAGAGAGCGATAAGGTCTCCCCTCAGCCTCCTCTTCTCCAGACTAAACAATCCCAGTTCCCTCAGCCGCTCCTCATAAGACTTGTGTTCTAGACCCTTCACCAGCTTCGTTGCCCTTCTCTGGACACACTCCAGCACCTCA
>WAAD01013091.1:106711-178587 GCA_013389945.1 Fregata magnificens
TGATAAATGATGGAGAGCGGCTTGGCAAGCTCCTCCGCCAGCTCCCTCAGCACTCTCGAGTGGATCCCATCCGGCCCCATAGACTTGTGAGTGTACATCTTTGCCTTCTGAGGCCAAACAGGAGGGCACTGTGGAGCTGTGGCTGTTTCGCTCTGCTGCCTGTGCCACCACAACTGAGCAAACGGTGCCAAAAGTCAGGTGTCAACAGATGGTCTGAAAAACTCAAACATTTGGTAAGGAAAAGGCAACTGCCCAGCTTCAAATCTGGCTCAGACACCAGGCTTAATCAGCTTGCTCCTACAAAAAGAGCCACAAATTCTGTAATCACTACAATTTACCAGTTTCACTCTTTCAAAAAAAAAAAAAAAAATCAGCATCTTCAGTAGTGCCAGCTGCTTGAATGCCAGGCTTAGCAACTCACTGTCTTCCTAAAATAGCTCAGTTTTCCTTGGTGATCATCTATTTCTGATAAAATCACCCACAGTTACTACTCACCAGAATTAAACAAATTTTATACTTCACAGATAGTCCAAAGCCATGAAGATTTATAATACTATTTTGACCATCACTGCCCACTGCTTATTAACTGACACATTGGTCCTATTTCCAGCATTCTGCAACAAAAACTACTTTCCAGTTCACCTGCAGCAGCACCTATTCAGGAACTGGTGTACAGGCAAATATGTCAGAAACTGAATCAAAACCCCTGAAAGTATCACTGGCTTCCTAACCTGGGATTATCTGAAGATAAATCCTTGGCACGTATCTCAGACCACCCTAACGAGATCATTCACTTTCCATTTCCAGAAGGAAACAAGTCCTGGTCTGTACCTCTAGGTAAACCAACCTATTTTTCAGAATGCTGAAAGTGCCTAAAAACTCTGTTTACATCAATGGGAATTGTGGATGCTCAAACACTCTGGAAATCAGGCTCTCAATTACAGAATAAAAGCAGAAAGTAGTCCTTTCCCAACCCCATAACCCACAGCAGGGCACAGAAGTGTATTCTACCAACATTTCACTTTTTATTTTAGTATCTTAAAGTAAAATTTTGATATCTACTATTTTCTTTTTCCCTGTAGACCTCAGCTACCCATCCATTCAGCTATGTGTTTACGGTCTTTCTTATCCAGGTTTCTAAAATTCCCTGAAGATATAAGCTCATTTTCCCAATCCTTAATCTCTGCAGCTTCTAATTCTGCTTGACGAGCCGATTTGAGCAGGATGCAGGAGCACGCGCGTCTTTGAAAGAGAAGTGGAACATTCCAAAAGGAAATGGGAAAGTCAACAAATTGCTCCAGGAATTAGAAAAATGCTTTTGACCCTGAGGTTGTTTTTCCCTCTCCCCTTTCATTCTGTGACTGCAGGCTGCTTCACTACATGGGGAAAACAACACCAAAAGAGAGAGAAAAAAAAAAAAAAAGTAAAATTTAAACACATGCGCACTGCTTGTGGCACATACCAGCGCAATCTTTGTAAAAGGAACTCTGTTCATCGTGAGTTTGCTTTTAAGAGGTAACACTGAACAAGAAGATCCTAATAAAAATCACACAATAGTTTGGCACTCTAATGTTTAACTCGGACCAGCTAGGACCAATGAGCATCATCATCTCCCTCAGCTGTAAATTTCTTGGTCCTCATTCCACCTACACTCTCCTTCTCACGCTACTATTGCGCCACTCCAAAACCTTTCAGTTCTGAGTGGGTCTGGAAATATTAACTCAAAACAGAAGAAGAAAATGGTAGCAAACAAAAAGAGTATCTTTGAAAATACAGTAATTCAGTGTTAATATGGTGAAAACGGCAGAACCACCTACCCCTATGAAAACTACCTACCTAGCGTGACAAACTCCTGTGGGAATTAAGAGCCTGTTTGGTGAGATGCTGAATATCTTCATGGTGAGCCAAATCAGAACTACTTCAGCTATGGTTGTATTTACCCAGAGTACCACACCGCAAAGCTGTTATCTCAAACATCTACCAAGAAAAAAAAAAAATCTGATGCAAAAGGTATTTTGATAGTTCTTGTGTTTGCTTTTTTAATTCAGAACGGCAATTGCACGCAGACAGACTGCGGAAGGTTTCTTCTTTTGCTTGTTTGTTGGCTGGCACAGAAAGCACCCTGGGAAGGCTTTCGTGTTTCTTCCAGCCCCCCCAGGAACCCACAGCTGATCCACTTGCGGCACTCGACAGAGCAGAAAAGCGGCCGGCGAGGCACGCAGGGTTCCCACAACGGGTTCCCCCCCTTCCGCCAGCTTTCACTGAACAGAGTCTTTCTGGCTTATTACTCTCTCCCCACAGCAAACATTAACAACAGAAGCAGCATAGAAAAACCTCACTGCTAAGGATTAAGAACATCAGTCCTGACCTTCTCTCTGTGTGGAAGGAATTCAAGTGGGCCCTCAGGAAAATGAAAGCAGGATTTGTTTTAAATGGACCTTTCATGAAAATGACTGTGGTTTCCAGCTCGTCACATAGACTCCGTCGATAAATAGCCTTCTTCATCTTGCCGTGCCTTTGAAGCAGGTATTGTTCTGGAAGTGTTGTGGCATATGAATTTTGCTAGGCGTACTTTCTAACTGTGCTGATACTACTGTAGAATATTACCAAAGGCAATTGTTCCCCAGAAAGGTCCATAAGCTCTGATTTATTAATGAACTACCAAACCTGGGAAACGAGGCAAAGGTCTCAGGAGTGCAGGGTAAAGTAAATAGCATGACAGAATACACATAATGAGCGCTAGCAAAAACAACAGAAACATGCACACAAAGAGAAGACGCAAACACTTTCCTCTCCTTGATGGTATTAAACATTGTCAGCTAAGAAATATAGTCTGCGAGTGACTAAGGAATATGCTCAGATCATATTCATACATATAAACCACCAGATAAATGGCAATATGATGCCAATTACAGCACAAATTAAAGTCATAATAATTTGGTATAAAATGCCTTGTCTTGGCTAAGAAGCAGTATGCAGAGAAATGTAGAGGCAGCAGTACCTTAAAATTAGACCTGAAGTAAAAAACAATCAACTGTAGCATATGAAAGAACAGGATAATAACATATATCTCAGTTGCATGTAATGAATAGAACCTGAAAATCATCACAATTTCCTGTACCATATGTAGCCATGTCACAGACAGCACCAAAGCATGTTCTTCAAAAAGATATATCCTAGACGACAGTAGAGATTTTTTTGTTAAATTGATGTGAAACTTAAGTAGCACTCCCTCCTCAGACATGAGCAAACTCTTGCACATCATTACGTGTTTCTGCTGAACAGGAAGGTGCTGTGAACCATGATAAGGTACCTCCATAGCACTGGTCATGAGTATAAACGCAAGACGAGGGCCAAGCAGTATGAGGCGCAATAAATTCCCCCAGACTGGTCAGGTACAAAAGCTACTGTTTCAAATTAGTTTTCCAGATCACCTTGCTTTGAATTACCCCATTGCACACACATGAGTTTTCCCACTATCAGCTCTTCATATATCAGGTACCACACAGAAAGTGGAATCTGATCCATCATGTGCTCTGTACATACGTTCACAGCTACAACTACAGGACAAGCTGCATTTTAATCACACTGCTAATTAAGCAGCGACCTAAAAATGCCACGCAGAGTGGCGTTTCAAACATCTGAAGGGTTTTCCTTTCATGCTCATTGAATTATTATGACATGTCAAAGAAATAACTGTCATCCTGACGATACACCAAGAATTGTTGTCCTCTCTCTAGTTCACCAGGTGCTCGCCTTTTCTTCCAGCATAGAAAGGCAGCGCTCTGGGCCCTTGGGTATGCTAGTGGCCATTTGAAGCATCAGACAGATTACTTCTCTGGCCTTGTAACTGGCGTGCTTGGCAACCAAAAAGAGAGCCCTTCATCCATTTCACTGGTACCTTTGTAATCTACCTGGTCCCAAAGCTGGAAGACAGACCACGTCCATTCCTTGCAGCTGAGGCTGACTTTGAAAATGAACAATAAACAAATCTCATCCTCTTTTCCCAACTATTATTCTTTCTCTGGGATGCAGGCATTTGCAATAGCATCCCCAGCCTTTGTTGCATCCCCAGCACACTACTCGAAGCCCAACCAGACTGTGTGAGGAAGTTGACCGCAAAGAGCTGTGCAGAACCTGAGGATTTTGAGACCTGCCGGTGACTCCTGGTGCCTTGGCTAAAACAGGTCAAGAGAGGCCAATTTGCAGGGCATGCTGGGCATCTGCGTGGTGAAAAATCAAGTTCTCAAAAGGTTTCAAAGAGCTGCTTAATGATGGACTGCAACTTTGCCACATTAGTCACTATGAAAAAAGTCTCGGCCAGAGATGACAGCAAGGTCCTTTACTCCCATAGTAAGAGGTACGCCAAGGAGCAGGCCTTATCTTTACTCCCGTCAGGCCTCCTGAAGACGGACATTAATTGTCACATGTGATAGGGATGGCTGCAGCAAGAGACAAGCATGGCTGTGCACCTAAACACTGTGCAGAGCAACAAGTCCTTCTTGAGGAGCTGCTCATGGGGAGCTCTTTGGCCGATAAGGAAGAGGGATTAGCGCTATGCCCACAAAACAACACAGCAAATGAAAGTTATACACAAGGAATTAACAAAGCAATTTTTCAAGCTAATTCCTCATTATGTAAGAAGGAGAACAACAGCAAAAGTGCACGAGGAGGACAAGGAGGACGAGGAGGGAGGCTTCTCTCTCCAGACAATAACGAACTGGAGAGCTGCCTTCTCTGTTTCCACAGTTTTCAGCATAAAAATCCCCATCTAGTAACAGACGTGTTCCAAGCAAAGCACTGTTTCTTCTCCTTCTGAGGTATAATAACGTTCACAAAATGAAATGGAACAAGAAAGCTTCATGCCTTAGATGTCCATTATCAGCACTACACGTGCATGCCAACAGGGTTATTACCCTAATCACAAACGTCAACAACAAATTAGCCCTGTTTAAAATTCAGTGGCAACAAAGGCAGAAATCCAATACGTGCATTCACTAATTACAGTCCATGTAATATATTCTGCGAGTCTCCTGTGAGCTTGTTTTTTGGATGCACACGCATCGCCTCTTGCCACTGAAAATCAGTTCAGTGTTCACTGCACAAATGTCTTCACTTCTGCCAAAATAATTTCTAGCATTTCCATTCTCCATGCCACAGAAAGCAAAGTGTTAGTGCCAATGAGAATGAATATGAGGTTTTGTCCTCTCTTACCCCTGCACACCTACACACTCAAATGAAAGGCACACAAACTGCTTGCCTGTTCACTCTAAAACCATTCCTTAGAAAATTGCAAGCTATTGCTTCCAGGTTAGACTTTGCAATGAAAAGGGAGAGAAAAATGGCTGCTAAGACAGTTTTGTGTGTTTGCTTCAAAAAGAAAGCAGAACATCTTACACTTTATGAAATGTGAAAAATCAACTGATGCATCTCATGCTGCCTACAAGCTGCAAAATACTGAGAAATAGCCTGCCTGGGGCTTGACTGAAGGATGGTCCTTCCTGGTGGGAGCAACATCGTATGAAAGGCCACTGCTGTTGCATTTGGAAAGAAGCTTTCTTAAGAGCCTAATATAATGAATTGTGCCTGCAAGTTCATGTGTCCTGAACTTCCCTCTCCTTGCTGTAGAAGACATTCCTGAGCATGTCCAAAGCCAAATGGGATAATTTTTTTCCAGGAAATGTGCCTCTTCCTACTGTTTGCTTTCCTCAATAATTCATACTACTTGGCACAACACAATCATCTTCATACCACTTAATGGCAGTATCACAATCAGGTTCTATGAGAGTCATTAAAACAGAGAGTTTTCTGAAAAGCAGAATATTTCAGCTACCTCTAATTATACCTAGGGCTGGGCGAACACATCCAGGTTGACCCCCAGGAACCATTACCAGTTCCATGTTCACAGTGGGTTTGCTGGGAGGCTGCGAGCAGAGACTGATTAGAGCACTTTGTCAAGAACAGGTGATGGTTCTAGTTTTACTCGGGTTAGACATAAAAGCAGATCATTTCAGACGCAATTTATTCCATGTTTGGGGTTTTCAAGGATAAACACAAAGGAATCTAACAAGATGAATTTCAAAGCATCCAGTAAGTAAATGCCTGGAGAGTGAAATTCATGTTGCTTAACGCAACATTAGCAGTGGTTAAGAGCAAAGCAGTGAACTTATTCTCACAAAAAATTAGAAGCTGCAATTTCAAATCAAACAGTGGTATTCATAAATCCAGACTGACTTGTTTTGCCTTTAAGAAAAAACACAGAAGGAATAAAAATATGATAAAATCTAGAGATTTAATGCACAAAGTGTTTTGAAATATTTTGTTTTGCAGTTTGAAAGAACACAAACAATTCAGTTACCCAAAGGAATCCTTCTGGATTATCATTTTACCCAAAATAAAATAACACAAAATGTCTTTGGATAATCCTGAAAGATTTTTTTCCCAGCAAACCAACAACATTAATCTTACACATAGTACCAATTCCGACAACAGGAGAAGAAATAAAAAGCAACCGAAAGTTCAAAGAACATGGGATAAGATTTTTCAGAAGTGTTCAGCACTGGGCTAATGAGAATTTTATCATTAACTTCCCCGGGAACAGGATTAGGTCTAATACAAACACTTCTGAATATCTCTAGCAGTGAGTAATGAAAGCAGGAGGAATACAAGATGATGTACAACCTGCAGGTAGAACTAGTGATTACCTAATAGGGTATTTTCCCATATTTCCCACACAGCATCTGTCAATGTATAATCTAAACTAATAACTCTGCAGTCTCAAACAGTTTGGTTTGTTTTCTGTCTCTTATCGAGAGCACAGAGAAGACTGCCAGGGTAGACTGAAGCATGTACATGACCTGCACATTTTAGCATAACATAGGTATTAAAAACCTGTCAATCCCCTACTATGCTTTTCAGCAATACATATGTTTAAGGAAGAGAAACTTTTGTACTATTTCAAAATGATTACCAACACCCTTCCTAAAGAAGCTTCCACAACACAACTGAAGGAGGAATAGCTTGTAACTCCCTATGATCCACAAAAAAACCCCTTCCATGTAAGCGCATATCTGATCTCTGACAAGTCTAGTACAACCTCACTTTCATTTCTGCAATATGATTAATGGTGGGTCTGAAATGCTAAATTGTGAGGCATGGCTTACCAACTATATTATTTACGCTAAATAACAATTTCCAGACCATTTCAGGTTTCCCACTTTCCATTACTCCGCTGATGGGAAATCTTCTCATCAAGATGTATCCAACGTTTAGGTTTTAGAAGCATAACAAAGGTATAAATGCAATAATTGATTTCATTTTCAAATGGCTCTGCAGATGACAGTTCCCAGTCCTGTTTGAAGCAAGTGACAAAGAGCCTAATGACTATGGGAGAGGCAGAGACACTTAACAACTTCAGTGGGACTTGGATCATTAACAGTAATTGAATGCAGGCCAAGTTTTGCCCTCAAATCACACCAATTAGAGACTGAGACATTCAACTAGAGGGACATTTTCACCTGTTAAGCTTGCCTGCATTAGTTACATAGTGGTATGTTTTTTTCACCTCAATCCAATGTGTTTGAGAGGAAAACTTGCACTTGCTGACCATTTCATCTGAAGAGTAGGAAACAAAAGATTTTAAACAAAACGTTGTATTGCACGTCTTTCACTGTTACCTTGAATGCAGCTATGCAGTGTAGGCTGAGTAACGTCATCACCAGCACCAGGAACACTGTGGCTAAGTTCCTCGCATCCCAGACGGACTCGATCAAAGGGATGCTGCCGACCTGCCAGTCATAGCACAGTGTGATTGGTGCCAGCAGAAGCCACGCATTGAAGGCCAGAAGGTAGGAATAAGTTAGAAACCTGCAAAAGAAAACAGGTAACGTAATACATGGAATGACTGCCAACACATGAAACATTTTCCTTTGGCAATTACCACTTACTATACGGGAGGAGGAAAAGAAAAACCAGCTCTGCACACGCGGGCAATACTATTCCTCTCTGTCAATAAAGAGATGCTAACATAGTTAGGGGCACTTCAACAGGTCATTTAAAGAGATAACATAAGATCAATAATATTTATGTGGTTTCTATGCACCAGCCGTTGGAAAACTAAGAAATCTTCATCTTCCATCCAAATGCTAGATTTTTGAAGTGACTTTCTACCAGCTTCAACAATAAATGAATGATAACTAAGCAGGTACATACATATATTGAACTGTTTCACAGTCCACTGCATCACTCCTGCAATACAAAATATCCCTCTAGCTGGGTTTAACCTACAATTTAGGATTTCTCCTATGTGCACAATATTGAGCAATTAAAATCAGACCTCTCTTTCCCTTCTCTCTGCATCTCAGCACAGAGAGAAAATACAGAAGAAAGGAGGCACAGGGTGATTCTTGGCTGATCCCATCACAGCTTATTAGGGCTGGGGACAGCTTCCATGAGATGGGCCACAGAAGTGATGGAAAAGTAGAGAGCCTTTCAAATTGTTGTAATCTTCATTAATTGGTATTCTCAATAGAGAGGAAATTAATGGGGAATGGAAATGGGGAACATGCAGCCCTCTGGGAAGTACTCAGGGCTTTCAGGAGACTGAACAAGAACAGCATGTGTGTGACCAGGCTAAAGAAAGGGGGGGGGGGGGGGAGATCAAACCAACACCCCTCTCCCCCCCAGCCTTTTGCTGCTTGGCACCTACTTGCCCAAAAGTGCATCCCCCTCAAACCACATTTACAAAAGTTCAAATACTTTTGTATGCAAGAGGCTGGAGATTATTCCAGCAATCACGAAGTCAACCAAGCAGAATTGCGACAGCCTTAGAACAAACAAACCCTTCCTTGGTTCGCAAATGGAAAAATCCACACTGTACACAGCACCAAAGATGGCAAATACTCAAAAAGAAATGAAATTATATTCTATCCTGCATAGGATTTCTTCCATCTGAGCCTGCTTTGGCTGTTGTTATCACACCCAGTTGCCATGGTACCTTAGCAGGTTTATTAAAATGATAACAAAGGACCCCCAAGAGATGTAGAGCCATGTAGACAGAGGATTGTTTCAGTTGCCACTTAGAAACATGCCTCTTTGGGGTCAAAATGCAGCCCCTTACAAGAGTACTTACAACATTATATTATATTAATGGCAGAAGGGGTAAGACACTGAAGCTAAACCTGACTCCAGGCAGGCAGGAAAGAAGTTCCTAGATGGGTGTTGGGCCAAGACACAGGGATGAAACAGGCCTAAATTTTTGTGAAAACATTTTTAAATAACCACAAACAGTTACAATATCAGTTTCTCTTCTCATCCAAAAAACAAACGTCTCCAGCAGCAAAGCGACCCAAAAGCAGGGAGGCTTACATAGCTGGAATAATGTTTCACTGTAAACAGTGGAAAAGGCACATTCTCATTTCCCCACAAATCTTTCTAAGCTCCCAATTCTGATGGAAAATGGAATATTCCCACATTTTTAAGGTTTTCAGCCATTTGGTACATTTCTCTTCCATCCCTCCATTTTCCTCCCCTTCCCCACCCTGAGGTAGCAAACACAGGGGAAAAGAAGAGAAAATGGACTTTCTCTCTTACCAGAGGCAGCGATTAAAAGGCCAGTTTTTATTAAAGAAAGCATCCCTCAAAAACATAATCTAATTCTACTCAAACTCTTCTTACAATTTTGATTGTTCACTATTTCTGAGGAAACGAATATGTCTTTTCCAGTCTCCAAGCCAATCTTTTCTGGTCCACATTAGAGAGAAACACGGCAACACAAAATCTGGTGGAGCTTAATCACGCCAAGGCGCTCACTCGTGATGTTACGTGTGGCCTGGCCCCACCTCTGCTCGGCTGGAATACAAACCAGACTTCTGTATCAGTCTGAATCAGTTCAGAAAGGGTTGCCAGCATTTATTTACAGCTACTTACTTAAAAGCCAAACTGAGATCCATTTCGAGCTTTACTTTTAAAATAAAAAGCATGTCCATTTATATCAATCTGAATAATGTCATGGCATACGATATTGTTACAAGCCTGTATATTAAGACAGGATTTTCAGAAGCGTTGAGTTAGTTTTGCACTTGATGTCTTAGGAGAGCCCAGTTTTTGGTGGAAGTGTCCTTTTATGCCCTTGCATATTAACATTTTCAATAAGCAACACAACATTCGTGGAAGTTTGTATGCAAACCACAACGTACACCAGAAACCCTCCCCTACTTACTCAGGCTAGGCTGCTAGGCAGCAAGGAAAGAGACGACATTTGGGATGTTCGCAAACTGCAGCATTACAGTTATCTTCACTGATAAGGCAGGAGCTGATAAATCGTTACATAGCGCAGAATAAACAGTTTGCTGCCATAACAAATTGAGTCAGTTTAACAAATTTTAAGAGGAATTCAGGATAGCCAGATTAGTGTGCATTAAAGCATTTCTGATGGAAGGTTAGGACAAACTGCTGTTGAAGATGAAAAGACAGGCTCCAGGACACGCACTGATGAAGAGAGGTTTGCAAACAAGTCTCTTTTTCCCTGTGCTTGTGGGGTTTCCATCTTCCTCAGGAGCCACGTGCACAACTCGCTGCCAGAGGCAGGTCCCAGAGGAGATGGACAATCGCTCCGTTCCATTACGGCAATAATTAGTATCTTAAATATGCTCTGCCAACAACGGTGAACTATTTTAAAGCCTCTGACAGTCACTACCCTCTATGTACGGTCGACTGGTTTGCCTCTCCAGACATCCTGCTGGAGAACCCTTGGCCATGTCTTTCGCTGTCAAGCCTGAATGCCCTCACTGAACGTGCATGTGCCAACAGCAGACACGGAAGCAGGATCCAGGAGGGCGCTGCCTGATTTTAGCAGGCATTTGTAAGCTGCACGGAAGTCTTGCACGAGCTCTGATCCAAGCAAAAGTTTAGATGTGCTTTCAGCACTGGTAACCTGTCCTTGAATGCAATGGCTGTATAAAATAAAGCACTACAAACTACTGCTATTCTAGGTACTAGGAACAGAAAAATAACAGGATGCTAATAATAGTTACGGACAATTCAGTGCTGCTTTTTACTTATGGCTCTTGAAAGCACGTGATATTCCTTTACATCCGTGTGGCTCTCATATCGCAAGGCTAACCAGAGAGAAAGCTAAATGTGGGAGAAACTTTGGAAGAACCCTCTCACCAAAGCTGACACCTCAAGGAAATAATTTGCAAATTTTGAAAAGACTTGAAGATTCATGGAATCATTCCAGGAGCTAATTACATTTCAGCGGCCTACCTGCAAATGGCAACAAAAGCATTTTCTTTTAATTAGTTGACCAAGTGAATTACATTTTAAATTAACGATCTTCTCTATATTGCTGTTCATGTCTGCTGGAATTCCAGAGGAGAAAAATCCCTGCCTGTAACATCTCCCCCCCATCAGTTAATCCCAGGCAAAACAGTATTACCAGTGAGGTGATAGGAAGAATCCGCCTCTTAAGGGCAATCAGTTTTCCCCCAGGCTGGTTAACAGCATTTGCATTTACAGCAGAGTAATTTTTTTTTATTTGCAAATTGAACATGGAAATCCAAGTTTCAGCGGGTATCAAGTGTTTCTTTTCACTTCTCAGCATCTCTGGCATGTTCAGAAAAAACAGAGCTCCTCCTGTAGGTTGCAGGTGTTGTCATGGCAATCCAGTTTGTTTAGTTTTAAATTTTTTAGTTTAAATGTACTGTTGCGTGCTTTGTTTGAGATAAACACAGCATGACTCATATCTAGAACCTGTTGCAGAAAACAACTATCTGAACTGATTGCTTCTGCAGCAAAAAATGAAAGTAAAGGGTGCTACTTAAAGCTATAAACAATATGACAGAAAAATACTTGAGGGATTGTCTGTTACCCTTTGCTGTAATAGAGACTAAGGAGCTTGGAAAAGCCGTAGTCTCAGCTGTGCCAAACCCAGGCAATCAGAGCACATGAGGATTGTGAGACTAGCTAAAAAAATGCAAGATTTATAGAAATTTATGAGGAGTTTCATTGGCTTTCTGATTTTGGAGCATTTTAAGCTTTTTTCCCCAGCTCCCAGGGACTGGGATTAGAGATTTCTTTCTAAAACTGTGCTACGCAAGTGATCACAAGACTCAGACCATGTCCCACCAAAGCTGCATGGAAAAGCAGGGGCCAGTGACTATCCTTTCTAGGCACATACAGCGGTGCAACCTACCACCTACCCAGTTCTGGGAGAACCCATCCCATTCCTGACAAACAACCTTACCCCCAAAGACCCAACGGGGTATCCACCTGCAAGTGGAAGATTTTCCTGCGCTGGGGATTTTAGCAAGGCAAAGGCAACATATTCTCCTGGTTAGGAAAAAAAATAGACCTATCTAGAAGACAGGTGATAACAGAGCACTTAACTGGTATTTGGGAGAAGAAGGGGGAGTATGAAGAAGGGGAGGAATCTGAAACAGAAGCAGGAAGAAAGTCGTTGCCCTTTCAGAAGTCACAGACCTTGTTAATGCTTTTCTGAGAAGATGACCTCTGCACTGCCAGGGACTCAAAGAGGTTTTGGTTCACTGTAAGGGTGAGAAGAGCTCCTTTATTAGGGAAAAGAGCTTCTCACTTGCCTTAACAGCTGAACTGATTTCAGCTCAAGGCTCTCTTCATCCTCTACAAAGCCCTAAAACCAAGTGTGTTTGATAAGCCACTTCACAATAAAGTCCTCCTAGGACACATGTGGCTGCAATTATAACCAGGTGGTGGTATTTAAGGATATTGTCTTAAAATTGTATGTATTTGTGCTTCCCTGGGGAACTGCCAGTCCAGTCATACCTTCCCACATGAGTTTATTTTCCTGCTCTGTATATTGTCAGCCTAAACACTTTCTTTTCATAGCCTTAGAAGAAAAATCACACTCTGTCTATACAGCACATTCAGTGATGGTAGAGTAAGACTACACAAACAAGCAACAGGCAGACTAATTCCAACTTAACATCCAAATGCAAGTATCACTAGACAGAAAATACTTGTAATTGGAAAAAGTGCCTGTGTATTCCCTTTCATCAAAACTTTTGCATCTAGGGGGAACGAGCTGCCAGTCAGTAGAGGATAGCAGTAGGAAAGACAAAGATACAGATAAACAGGCAGCTGCAGCTTGATGAATAGCAAGGTAACCGCTCCGGAAGGTGGGTTTGTGTGCACCGGGGGCACAGGAGGAAAGTCAGACTATGTTGCTCTCTATAGCTTCACAGCCTGAAGAGCTTTGATCTGGTGAGTGGCTTGCTCTCAGCTGTTTCAACTGTGTGGCTAAGAATCTGAAAAATATCAAATTCTTGAAGAATAAAGACTTTCAAAGAGCCTGTGAATTTCCAGTGAAACCGGAGCCTGCTGTCAGAGTCTCAATGCTGGAAAACCTGGGATTGATCTCATACTGTTTTCCGCCCCGCAAACCCCCACGTGCTGTGGGTGAGAGCATGCCTTGTGATCAAAGGTGATCCTCAGCTCGCCACCAACAGCGGCACGCTCCAGAAGTCACGCAGCCGAAACCCCCCAGCCACCGGTGGGCAACTGCTTCAGAAGAGGTTCACTGAGGCAGCAGTGGATGGAAGGCCCTCTGGACAGCCACTGAGATACTGGTGGCTGATCCTCAGGAAATTAAAAACCAGACCTCATAAAACCACTGTGATAACATTTCTGGAAATGGTCCATTGTACCCCAGAGCGTTACCTACCCCGCACCAGCAGGAGCCAAAGGGATGTCCTGGGCATGCTGCTTTGCCTCAGAGACTGGCCGTGGTCTAGCCCTCCTGTGTGGAAGTATTTTGAAAAGCAAAATGCATTGCCTATAGGAGTCAACGGCCTCTGCTTTGGCTGCACCCCCTCTGCTCCATATGCAGGCTTTTGGCAGGGAAGGCTTGCTGTGTAACCAGCGCTTGCAGCAAGCGCCATGACCCATTAAAAACGCCTATCAAGCTGATTTCCAGAGCAGCGCTACCCACCTGGGTTTGTTCACTAAACCAAGAAAACTTAACTGAGAGATATGCTGAAATCTTTCATGTGACTCTGAGAAAGCAGGTTCCTCTGGGAACCTGCTACTGTGGGATGGCCTTTGCTTTGTAGCACCACCTTCCAGATAGGCTTTCCCCCGACCCCCACCCCTTGGAATAAAGAATACATTTTCCACTTAATGTATGGACTGTCTGGCCCCTGGATGGGCATGACAGCAATTCTTACCGACACTGCTCTTCTCCCTTTTACCTAGAAGTGAGTCCTGAATGCTGGGTGCTTGTGGAGATTACATGTAGGGCTGAAGTTAAGCACCTTTGGGCACACCGTAGAAAGCAGTGACAAAACAGGTAGAACTTTTCCACTTGGGAAGCATGTGCAAGCCTGGCTAATTAAGAACTGATATGTCACAGGGGTCTATTTTAATGCCAGTTCCTAGCCTAAGGCCAGTGAAAATCCCATACCAGAGTAGTTGCTGCACTTGACTTCCATTGCCTTGGCAGAACCAGCTGGCACAGGGACCCACTTCTCCAGCACAGGTCCGCTGTGTGCCTCTCAGTAGTTCATTCCCTTTGAAGTTACAACTGGGATGATTAAATGCATTGCTCAGAAAACAGTCACAAATCTCTATGAAAAGGAGTATGTGCCAGTTTTTACACATAAGCATTATCTTCAGCTTTCTGCGGCACTGAATTCTCATTTACCTGATTGAAACAGCAAAGAAGTACAGAAAGCCAGCTTACAGACAGAGCGGTTCAACCATAGGACAATGTTATCTCAAGGCAGTCTTAGTAGACAAGCATTAACTATTTAATGCAACACCACAAATAAGCCTGCTTCATGCCCAGAGTGATCAGCCAAGGGAGGTGACAAGGCAAATGCCAGCAGAAATTAATATAACTTGACTCCCAAAGATATAGTTTAAAAACCCCATACTTACTTAGTCTGAAATTACTGGTAGGATTTAATGTTTCACACACGTTGAAACATGCTGAACAATGGACTTTTCCCTTGTCTTACCATGGTGTTAGTAATACAATCTGTTTATCCAGAGGCCTCCTACTTCTTTCCCCTCAAGAATGGCAGAAGAAAGAAACATTGTGCAAAACGTCTGAAGCATGACAGCCCACTGCTCAACGCCCTGCTAACACTCGAGCTGCACTTCAGTACGCTGTTTACCTAAAGCTGGGTAGCTCTCGAAACCTTTCTAATTGCATTCTTCCTCAACTTTCATCTAATACAAGCAAGGATGTTTTAACAGAGGTTTGGGATTGGATTTTCTATTGCAACAGCTTACCAATAGCAGATTTTGGGATGGCAAGTCACAGTGACTGGAAATCTGTGTTCTTTAAGGTAGGTCACTGGAGAAGGTATGTCCCTTCTGCAGCGTACAACAGACTGTACGGACAGGCTCTAATGGCAGGGCTTATGAATAGCAGGATTCCCAACACCTTCATCTCTGCCTCCGCTGAGAAAGGGAATGATGGACAGATTTCACCTTCTCAGATCACCCTTGCCAAGCGACACACTGAAGGACATGGAAATGCGGCTTTCATTTATGTCACTGTGTTTTAACGTATTTGGGAATATTAGAAAAATCCAGTACCTTGCAGAGACTGAAGCATTCATATTCTGACTTCCACAGCACTTATTTGCATCCCCATTCACTTGTAATTTTAAGAACAGTAGTTTAGTGAATTTACTGAACAGATGATTTTTTTTTTTAAAAGACTCAAAAACTGTCACTATTTCAGCATATTTCATCTTCCAATGGTTAAAGAAATCATCATTATTTTAATTTATTTTATACGTTTTAATTTATACGTTTGTGTTCTCCAAGATTGGAGACAGGTTACACAGAACATATAGTCATGTTCTAAGGCCAAACTGAGCCACACCAAAGGTCTGTCCAGAGCAGGATCCTCTCTCCAGTAGTGACCAAAAATTAATGCCAAGCAAAGCATATAAGAACACAATAATTTCTTCCAGTTTCCAGCTAGCATGACGTCCCCGAGTTGGATACAGTTTCTGCATATTTAGTAGCCTGGATTTCTTTTTTTAACTTGGCAAATCTCTCTTTGAGCCTGCATAAACTTTCAGCGCACCCACAGCATCCTGCAGGAAGGAGCTCCCCAGCTCAACTACCTGTTGCAAGCTATCTCCTTGGCTTGCTTTGATCCAGTCTCCTCTTAGATTCATTTGATACACCTTAATTTCTATATGCTCCCCTCCTCCACACAATCACGGATGCACAGACCTCTCTCACACCCTCGGTCATCTAATTTACACTACAAGCATCATAAGGGCTGACAAAATCTGACCTCATGACTCAATACTTTTTCAAACCCATAACTTACACCTACCCCTAATCTTAGCCACACTCCAATAACCCTTGCCAGCCTTGGGACAAACCGCACCTGTACAGCTCAGCAGCTGACACAGAAACCTTGCAAGAGTTAACAATACTCCTTGGGTTCATCTTATGTCAGCCAAGACCCCAACTCCAATCTAACTTTGTGGATTTCACAGACTGCCACACATTTCCAGACTACTCTTTTTCTCTTTTATTCCACTTGTTGTCATCAGCCTTCCTCCTAGCCCCACAGAGTTGGCCAAGTCTTACAATAACTTTCAACTCTGTTGAAAACCATAACATTTACCCTGGCAAGACAAGCACAATAACCACATTCCCAGCTCAGTGCAAATAAAGATGACTGCTTGCAAACAGAAACTTCCATTTGTGCCCTGCATGATCTTCAGAGAGTTACAAAACAACTTACTTGCTGCCTGAGCACTAACCCTTGCTTCAGCCATAATTAAGGTGTTAGTAACCACCTCAAGATCACCACCCAACACTGGCCTTTCTTTTCGTTTCATGGGGCTTCTCCCTTCTGGTCTTGACACCAAACTTAGCTCTTCCACTCCCTTCCTCCCAACTCAACCCAAATTACAAATAACATCCTGGCTTTAAATTCAGTGCTGTGACCTAATTACTGCCTTCAAAACTTTGTTAAAAGCTTCTCACGCCAACTCTTCATATGCTGCTGCTGTAGGCGTCCACAGCTGAGGAACACACACTGCTTAGCAGCTTCTCTGAGGCTGGGCCATAACCACAAACTCTACCACGTGACTGGACATCCACCAGTTGGGCAAGCAACCACACACACCAGCACTTACTTGGATGTTGAATATCCTCGAGCCTTGATGTCCTAGACCCTAACCTAATGTCACCCCTAACACCAGGTCCAGCAAGTTGTATCACCTCCAAATCCACCCTCAAGCAATTTATTCAGCTAACACCACTCCTTATTTCCACCCTGTCGAAATACCAGGCTTTAATAACAATCTTATCTCTTCAGCTTCCCTCTTCCTTGCACCTAAGCTGAACGCCAGCCCTGCACCTCAGCCTAGCCTTCCCACTGGCCAGACACACAGATCTTCCCAGAAACGAGGCCAACACTGCTCAACCTTGCTGACATCCCAGTCCTGCACTCATGATGACTGGCACTATGTCAGTTCTGCAGCAATAGCTTCAGCTCTGACCATGGTAAGTTAAAGTCTCAGGTGAGAGTTATAGTTTGAGTCTGAAAGAGGAGGTGAGGAAGGAAAAGGTTTGTTGCCAAGATGAGGGCTGTGGTCAGTGGGTGCATCATGGGCTGTCAGTTCAGAGACAGACACTGGGTCTCTGCCTACCTTGCAGGATTGGCCACTCACTCATTCGGCAAAAATTTGCCACCCCAACTGTCCAGAAACTAACCCTAAGGTATCATCCACATTGACTAGTCTTCCCACAGCTCCACAGGACTGGCAAGATAGAACAATAAAAAAAACCAGCTCTCACCTCCGATTTCTTTTTTTGTTGGTGGACCCCATAGGTCTAACATGAAGACTACTGCCAGCAGCGCAGCTGGGCCTATAGCTAGCTCTAAGGCTGTCGGTGGGTCCCTGACTATTTTGAAGTGAAGCGTTAGCGTCTGGATTCAGGAAAGAAGGTGTTGCTGAGCAAGCCTAACATGCTGGCAGGTGGATCCTGCAGGCTTAGGGTGGTGCATGGCATCAGGAATAGCTGAGTTTTGGCCTCTTCCAGGTTGTTTGGTTGCAAGTTCAAGGTAGTGGTCAGCTTAAGGTTTGAGTTCAGAGAAACAAGAATTACAAAGAAGAATTTATAGGCATATTCTGCAGGTACCTCACATCTAAGATGAAGGCTCATGCCAGGAGACTAGGGTTAAGGTCAACAGAAGCTCAGGACCCAGCTTCTTTCTAGATCACACAGTCCCCAGAGAGTGAGGACAGGGACTATCACCGAAGGTCAGCAGCAAGATCCATGGCAGGGAAAGTGGCAGCTACTGAACTACAGCAACACACTGTCAGGGCCCTGATGAGCCTCACCTGGCCCCACACCTGATGCCCATTGCTCTAGGAGCCCCATTTCAGCTTAGCCCTATCTCCTGGATGGACCTTGGACCTCTGCTGTAGGTAGCTTGTCTCCTGGATGGACACCCCAGACACATGTTCTCGCTTGTCCTTACTCCTGCCTTTCACCCTTTCTCCTGGATGGACTTTGGGCCAATGCTGCAGCCTTGCCTCCAGTCCCATCTCCTGACTGGACCCTGACCAGCGTTCAGCAACAAACCTACTTTTCAGCTTCTGTTGTCAGGACCCATGCCTGAGCATCAGCCACGGGAGGTTGGTGCTAGATCAGCAGGGAAGGAATTGACCAGCTAAATTTAACTCTGCATATTAGAAAGCCATGTAACGGCTGGCATCCGGGCTTGCCGAAAGGATGGGTTTTCTGGATGGAAAATACAGACTTCTGGGTAAATTGGCTGAAGTGAGGATTACAATCAAGCTCAGCAGAAGTAGAAGAGCTGGGATAACTACAGGGTTTTAGAATCCCTCCGGAACAGTAATATCGGGTTTTACTGGCAAGAGTTTCCTTAATTAGGTTTGGAGCAGGTAGGTGTTGCTGGACAGCAGGTGAAGCCAAGGCTGCTGCTGGAGCCAGGGAGGACCTCAGCCAGCAGCACTCTCACTTGTCTTTCATAAGGCTGTTAATAAAATCCACAGTGCCAGTGGTAAAAATAGTCACTGTTTCATACCCCAAGAATGACTTGGCTTTGGGGTTTAAAAAACCTGCCCCTGTCATTACAAGATGTAAAGAGACAAACACACGAAAGACATTTGCAGCACAGAATACGTAATTGGAATCAGACCGGGATCATTTATGACTTGATGACCCCCATCTCAGCATAAACATATCAAAAAGAGACAGCAGCAAATCCTTCATGCTGTGTTGCACAGAGTCTAGTATTAATGACTCTGCCAGAAATGCTGCAAACAGATCAGAGCTTTCCAAATCAGACAAGATGCTTCCTGGAAGCACTTTTAGCCTTGATGGTAATAGGAGCTGTTGTCACATTATCATAAAGGTCTCCCAAATGAGATCCAGTCTGATTCTGCAGCAGATGTTGAATAAGGATGCTTGATCTTAACCTGTGTCTCAGTGGCAATTCCACTGTTGGAATGAGGAGCCAGCAAGGCCAGAAAGTGACACAGAGGAAGACTGTTCCCATTTTCATTTGAGACATCAGGAAATTCCTCCAGAAGCCTCCAAAGTATCTTTCCCCAGTTCAGTAGCTAACCAGAGCACACAGTTATGCACATGGCCCTGTCTTAAGAGGAAGTCAACTTCCTACCACCTTCTTGGAGCACTGGTCTGGTTAGGTCTGGAGGGAAAACCTAAGTTGCAGCTGCCACTGCCTTGCTGGTCTGGCCCAGAAGAGCCAGAGGGATGTGGTATCAGCCCACCTGACCACACACCAGGTCCCAGGCAAGGGAAAAAACAAAAAACCACCACCCCAAAGATTTTTACCAAATTTAAGCATTTATGTATCTTAAGAAAAAAAAAATAGTGATAAAATAACAAAAAGCTGTTAACACAAATTTCAGGTTCATTGTTTTTAATTAATCCATGGCAGCCCATCCTATACTTAGCCAGAGCTGTGCCGTACTCTGTGCCACTGGGGTCCTGCCTTCCACCTTCACTGATCAGCCACCAACATTCCACCAACAGGCAGGGTCACCCCCTTTTTATACAAACTTGAGCTGAAGCCGAAACTCCGAATGCTTGCATCCCATACCTCAGGAGCAGCCGGTTTTAAGGTTTAGGATTAGGCTTCAGCCACTGGGCTTTCCGGTCCTGTGCTCAGGCAATTAAACTATATTCTTTGGGCTTCATGTAAAAATAAGCCCACATTTTTTAGTAAGAAAGCATCTGTAATATAACTCTACAGGGCCCGGGGCATGCTTTGGGGTTCAAATAATGCTGGTTGCTTTCTATTCTAGACAGAGGAATAAGGAGAAGTAATTAAGTTAAGACAACAAAACAAGTCTTCTCATTTGCCATCTGTAAAACATTTTAGTGCAGGGAAAAAATAATGTCTAGAGTACACTTTTGAAAACTTTTGTTTGATTAGTGGCATTGTACCTTGTCAGCAAATATGGTGAGAATGAAGCTGGATTGTCCTGCTCTGAAAACATCGGCATGGATCCTCCCATTATCCAGAGGCGGAAATACAAGACGAGAATCACCTTCAAAGAAGAACACCTGGGTTAGCAATGCGCTACTAAGAAGAAGGAAGGCCTCCAGCAGATATTTTGTTGTGATAGCTCTCCATGCTCTGCTCTGTGCCTAGAAGCAAGTCAGCTCAGCTGTTTAGGCAAAATTCAATTTTGCCACCATACGCAGGGTGACAAAGGTGCCAACCCTCAGCACAGACAGCATGCTATGTTGTTGGGTTCCCCCCCCTTTCATGTATGCATTACTGACAGCAACTGGCATATCTCAGCTACCCACGACAAAGGCAGCATTTTGAAGGACGAATCAGTCACCCTGCTGCGGCTCAGACTGCAGAGTTTTGATATTGACCTCTACCTAAATACAGAGGGGAAAAACACGGCTGATGCCTTAAAAGCTATCATCATTCACTCATGCTGGCATAGGTGTTAAGGACAAGCTCCATCGGTGTTTCTCACCCTGTGTAATCCTAATCCCTGGAAGGGCTTCTGCAGGCTGGCACTCCTCCACCTTTCCGGGAATCACTTGTCAAGGGACAAGCAAGGGGGTCCGGCTCCTAGAACAGCACAGGGATTTGCACACCCAGCACACCCCCGTGGAGGTGCTCGTTTTCTCCCCTGCAACATGTCAAGTCCTGCTTGGAGCATGCCAAGCAGCACGTACTTGCAGGCAGAGCTTTTCTTGTGACTCTTACTGAGCCCTGCACTGAAACTAACAGCGTGCCACTGAAAAGTCAGCCCAGCACCAGAGAGTCCCCCTGTATTTAAGGCAGGAAATACTTGCAGATGATTACCCAGTTGTAAGAGCAACCACTATAAATTAAAAGAAAATTTGAACCGAAAACACAGCAATATTCTTGTCTCTGCCCAGCTGAAGTTTTCTAGACTATTTTCCTGACTAACTTTGTATTAAGATCTACCATCTAAGCTTTCCGGGTCTTTTGGGATACCACCACGCAATGCTCGTTCTGGTCACATACACAGAAATACATGGTCAAGTCCATCCATACTTACGTAGCTTATCACCAAAGCAGCTCTCTTCAAAAAAGGCCTCGCAGTATACAAGAAATTTTGGTTGTTATTTGCAGTCAGGTACCTGAAATATAAGGAAACAAATATTTGTCGAAATACTTCGAAACAATAACTCTTTTTTCAAACTGGAAAAAAAGCTGTACGTTGTTTTAACCACCCTAAACTAACGTGCAGTAATAATGACATCACATCACTCTTACTCTTCGAAGCTCTTTCCACATGACTTAAGTAAAATATTGAGACCACTTCAAATAATACACACTGTAATACACTGCAGTTTCCCCATCAAAATCTGCTTTGGGGGTTTTTTTTTTAAATCATCAATTAACTCCTTAATCCTCAGAAAACCCCAACGTGTGTCTCACTACGATTGCTGTCTTCAGACTCCCAGAAGACTACACCGAGACACATTTTTGAAAGGTCACAGAAACAGAGCAATTCAATTTTGGGCCATGATTAAAATGCAAAAACTCTTGTTCCCAGTTCTCTGCTCAGTCTCTAGAGATGGAAATAACTGTCTAGCAGAACTGAACTTATTTTAAGCATTTTTTTTTTTGAAGTGTATTCTGCAGGCTTAAGTTTCATTACAAGTCTGCTGACAAGGTGTTATGATAATTAACTGCACAGAGACAAACACACAGGTGGCTTATTGTTGTAGGACCGTTCATAAAAACCTTCCTTATGACCTACAATGAATAAAATTAAACTGTATCTGGAGCCAAAACTACACATTTATCTTAACATAGAGTAGAAGCACTTGACAAATTCTAAGGAGCTTTCTTAATATAACAAACAGTGCCATACCTATGACATTAATTCAATGATAACTCCATTTCTATTGAACCTTACAGAGGCTTCGTCATTGTAATAAAGTGAAACAAAAAGAAATACAAAAGAGACAACAGGAATATTTTAAGCATATAGGAGCTAGAAAACTATTGAAAAAATGATAAATCATTTTAAGAAGTTATAAATATCAAGTAAACAAAATAAAGTCAGAAGGAAAACATTTGCAGGTTCCTCTGTGTAACATACAATCACTATCAGGATACTTGATTTACATGATTTACAAAAACTGCAGCATGAATCACAACACCTGCATGCAAGTTACCTTTCGAAGCAGGAAAGCATCATATGTTTCTCCCGTGAACATCTAGCGTATAAACCACATCTTATTTCCTCTCCAAATTCCTCGAGACAGTCTATCATCTGATTGCTTCCACCCTTCAAGTCTCTGAAAAACCAAGATTGCAGCACCTCCTAATGCTGCCAAGAGTTTTTAATATCTGGCTTTCTGTTCAAATTTTCTATGGTAGGAAGTTTGCAAGCCTGGTCACCATGGCAAGGTGGTGAAAAGATTACACTGCAGACAAAAGCACCAGGGGCAAAGCCAGCAAGAAACAGAGGTGGTATTTAACAAGAAGAAGTAAGTACATCTGGGTGCTCTCTACAGAATAACTGCTCGTCAGAAAACTTTCCCTAAGTGTCATGCCTAAAACTTAGGAACCAAACCATACATTGTAAAGCAAGCCAGATGACTTTCAGTCTTTGGTGTCTACTTATTTACAAATGTTGACATTTAAGCACCGAATCTGACTTAAATGTCAGACTAGTCTTCAAGGGCTGAACTCCGCAAAGTGCAAAGTTTTTTGAGCTCCTACTGATTTTAATCAGGCTCCAGCAAGTACAAGTGAGATGAAACTAAGCCTTCACCTTTCTCTCTCCATGAAAGGTCAGGTTGGCCTTCAAGTGCTCACCATGGCCCTGCTCCAAAGCCCACCAGAGCCAAAGGGAAAGACTCTTGGTGACTTTAATAGCATTTGGATCAAACCCCGGTCTTTTGTTCCCTGCTGGAACCTTTTATGAAACTCAACCCCTTCATGATTTGCAGTGGGAACAGAAGTGTTGGGTTGCATTTTGTTTATATTTTTATGGGTGGAGGGAGGAGAGCCCTCTATTAATCACGCTGCCTGACTCTTTTCAAGAACCTGTTTTCACTTGCTTGTAGTTTTAACTAACTGCAACACTTTGGGCAGAAGTATTCCATTACAAATGTTTGCTCTAGGTGGAATTATTCTGGGAAAAGATCAGCCAGAACAGTTCAGCTTTTTCTCCACGACTTCAATTAGAGAGGAGCACTTTTATCGCTGTCAAGAAGTCTGCCAACTTCATCCTTGAGAACTGCATCACCTCACACCAGTGACCTCAAACTCGTGAGGCGGCCGTCATCTCCAGGCCATGTGTTTGCCATCCTGCAGAACAGCCACCCGCGGTCGGGCAAGCTACGAGCTTGGGGGACAGCCCCTGCGGGGAGGTGCGGACATGCAGACACCGCTGCTTTGCCATGCTCGGCGGGGATCTGGCTTTTAACAGATCAAGTTTGCATCTAAGATGTTCCAGCTGGAACAACTGCTAGGGACAACATGCTGTTTGTGAAGGCAGCCCTTCAGAGAGAACGGTAAACTGCATTTTCGGCTGCCGAGGCTCAGGAAAGCGCATCTGTGCTTCAGGGCCTTGCAAACACTGATCTGGGTCTGGAGACCACCATAGAGGAACCCTTATCATTACCATCTCTCTGTTCCCTCTCAAGCCTGGCCTGAGGAGAAAATTAAAGCTAGAAAATGAATGTAAATGGAAGGCAGTAGCTGCTCTTTTATCCTTGGCAGTACAGTGCAGGAACGCTTACTCTTCAAACTTCCTGATTTTGCCTTTTTTTGTCTGCCTATGAGTAAGTAAAACGCTGCCCACATCTCGCACCTTCCTTGCGGCAGGCATAACACCACGCAAGCTATCAAACAGAGTTTCAAGGCACAAGTTTATCTGTAAGTCAAAGTTAATTTGAAGTGCTCCACCAAATTGCAGGGTCGCTCTGGCCACTGCAGAGCAGGCCTTTTGAAAGCATTTCAGAAAACCCTGAAAGGCCCCTCACAGTTTATATTGTGGAGCAGTAACATCTCCAGGAAAAAAAGAAACCCCTGTATTGACACCAATTGCAAATGACCACTCTGTGCTGAAGAGCAAATGGGCAGCAAGGAAGAAGGAACCAGAATGAAAGCAATGGGTAACAAGGAATGGGTGAAGCAAGAGAGTTCAGAGCGACCTGAACTTTCTGATCCTTCCTCCAAATGCTTCTGCTACTTTGCAGCTTCGGTTAAGAAATGTTTCTTTCCGCCGTAGTTCAATTAAGAAGCAAAGATTCTCCACTTTGAGAAAGCTGCTCTCCTGAGGTCTATCTGGAAACCACAAAAGATAATGTGGTCCATTGCTTGGTGATCCAGCCCATCAGACCAGCCTGTAGGAGTGGCATAAACGTATGGGTTATGCTCAATGCATCAAAGCTTTACAAGAACCATGTGGTTTTCTAGAGTACCTTATTGAGGCTACTACTTGTTTCAGGAAAGGTAACTAGTAAAACATCTCATGTCTGGTGCAGGCGAAGAACAATACACGGTTTACGTACTAAAATCAAATGAACTGCAAATGGGACCTGGATGAGGAAGTTTGCTAAATGTCAGTGACACACAGCGTGTAAAATGCACTAGCATTTTACATGTAGAATTGCAGCTTGCAAAAACATCTGAAGTTATGCTGAACTTCGCTCAGACAACCTTAAGATCAGCCAAAGCTCTTTATTTTGTCTTTAGCTAGGACAATCAAAGAAATTACTATTACAACAGTTTAACTGTTTTATACCCGTTTTAAACAGCTGCCTTGTATAAGTCATTTACAGGTCAGATTTCTATGCATTTGCCAACCACACCAGGCTGCCAAACATCCCACTGTTCATGGGAACCACTCCCTGTCACCTGCTCCACCCCGACCAGCGTAACGTGGCTCCCCATGCCAAAACACACACACACATTCATTCCCACATGAGAGCAGGCGTGGGACGTATGTAGGAAAACTGTATTGATGGTAGCTCCACGTAGCAAAATGCTACCTCCAGGGCAGACAAACATTCCAAGGTGTGGGTCTCCCAGATTTTCATAGTGAAATGATAAAAATAGAGGAGGAAATTCAGATCGCCAGGTTTGCTAAACAAGTATGAAAAGAGCCCATTTGGGCAGAGGTTCCACCTCTGCTTCATGCCAGCTTTCCCACAAAGCAAACCAGCATGTAATTGCCTACTTGCTATCTTTTAAAAGCCTTTCAGGAATACTCCCTGAAGCAACCAGAATCACAACAAACAATAAATCCAAGAAATGCTTAATAATGCAGGGACTTCTCTCGCACAGTTCGAGCTGAGGCCAAGACAGATATTTGGCAGCTCTGGCTTCCTGAAAAGCACGGCTCATCCTGAAATCAATTACATCATCAGGGCACTCAGAGGTTTTATAATTGAAGACAGCAGGGTAGGTGGCCTAGTAAAACTCAATACCATGCAGTTTACAGGAATGTAAACTTTGCTGGTACCAGATGGACTCTGTGTTAATCAAAACAAACTTCTCTAAGAAGCAGGCAGCTTTTTTAATTTGCCTGTACCATTGGAGGCATCCAGAGTTCACAGAAAGGATCCTCAGCTGCCGTTCACTGCCACGGCTGTGTGAGCTATCACAAACCGGTATCAGCAACACATTTATCCCACACTGCAGCTGACTCAGCTTTGGTACAAAACGTGAACTCGCTCTTGTATTCTCTTTGAAAGCTTTCTCAAGGGAAGCGAACAAACAATTAAGATGTATGATGGATGCTCCCCATCAGGGACATCTAAAAGACCAAGATAAGTACGCAGTAGAACAAGCTTTGGTATTTCGAGGGCTTGTTTTGGCCAGGTCCCTCTGCTGTGAGAAGATCATTGCTCCCATTTATATTCTTCTCAGGAAACAGATCCAACTCCCAGCAACCGCCAGTGTTCTCAGCTAACGCTTTCAAAACCCTATACTAAAGGAAGGCATTAGAAGGATAAGTATAAAAGCAAGGTTGTTAACTTATTCTTAATTATTGATAACAGTAAGACATCTCCAATCAAGACATTTTTAAACTCAGAAGGGGCCATTTTAAGTGAATGTCAAAGCTTTAGGTCATTGGTAGATGCACATCTAAGTCCAAACCAGTTTGACAGACTCCCCTGCTGAAAATGCAGAATTTTTACAGGAGCCATATTTTGTCTCTAGAGACCATCCTTACCTTTTCTACTTAAAGATGACTTCCTTATTATCTGTCCAGCCAGCTGCATCTTATGTTGGAAAAGTATCGTTTGAACCTAACTCGGCCTATATTCCTCCTTGAGGACAACCATCAAGGGCCAAGTGTACGTGATATCCCAGGGAGAAAACAGGAGTGAAAAAAAAAAATTGAATGAAAAAAGAAAACCCAATACATTCCAGACATGTCTGGATTTTTAACTTGCTTAAAATACCTGTCAATGCAGGGAAATATAAGTCACAGCTACATGTTTTGCAAGTGAGAAAGACAGACAAGCCCTCCTTCTTCCCTCTTTATGAGTAGTCTTGACATTCCCCGCAGTATGTGTGGCATCCTTGCTCCTTATCTCCCTGGAGAGCCCTAAACCCCAGCCACCACTACCCACGCAGACCCAGATGCATAAATGCACACAAACAGAAGCAGTTTTACGGACTCTTTAGGGGGCCATAGAGAGATTTTATGAAAGTCACAGCTGTTTTAACTCACTTGCACTGATAATGGCACGTATTCTTCATGTACATTTTCAGATGTGACCACAAATTTGGGGTTCTTGCTGTTTATTGGATTTTCAGGAAAAGCAGAGCAGGGCATAATTGCATTGGCATATACAGGAGAGAAGGCAATCCCACTCGTGGCTTTTTCTTATTCTTTTAGGCAATACATACCTCATTCTGTGTGGGATGAAAGTGGAGGGAGAAAACTGGGAGAAACAGGGAAAGGAAGAGAGAGAGGCACAGTAAGGTATTAGGAATAGAAAGAGAAAAAAGGAAAGTAGCAAAATGCACTTAACGGATCAAAGATGTGACCAAGAAGATGAAAAAGGGCTTCCCTTCATACCAAACATTCCACCGATGCGATGAGGAGACAAGGTGGAACAGGGCTAACAGGAAAAATAAGACCTCATCAAAGCATGGCCACCTTCCACCAGATCTCAGGAAACCAAAGCACCACACTTGCAATTTAAAGCTTCCATCGATTTCAGCCATTTTATTTCCTCTGCATCACACACACCTGAGGCACTGAAATCCACCGTTAGGCTCGTTATTCCCTATCCTAGCCCAGTTAAGGGCTAGTATAGAGGTATTTCAAGCAACTGCATTATAAGCAGCACTGATAGCAACTTTAGCTGCTCCCCACATTCAACTACAAACCCCTATTTTCAGCTGCTTGCTCTTTTGACAAGCTTTATTCATCCAGGCTGAAAGTTTTCCCTTCCAGGAGCTTGTGTCAAGCTGAAATTGTTTTCTTACTTGAAAGTATCAGGTAAAACAGTTAGGCTGTTTGTGAAAAAGCAATTAGAGAGATTTGCCCACATCAAGAAAGTCATGCAACCGCTTTATTGGGAAAACTTGAGTGGTTCTGTACTTTGGAGCAGGGATTTGAAGTTTAGTAGAGGGACTGCAGAGGTGCTTCTGTTGTTGCTTTCAGCAATAACTCACTCCACTTCTGGGCACGTGACAAGCCACAGGGAAAAAAAAAAAATCTCCATTTGCAACGCTCACTAGAGATTTGTATCAATTCCCCAGGGTCTCTAGCCCTACCAAAGACCATCTAGCAGGAGCCTGCACGAACAGCAGCAGACTCTCCTTGCATTGCTCCTGCAAAGCCATTGAGATAGGAGACTCTCTCTCCTGCAACGCCTGTATCCCACCTGGAGGAGACCATTTGCTTGGACTGCAGAGGGCTGAAAATTTGTTTCTGAAGAAGAGGCTACATGAGTATGCGTTAGAAGGAAGAGAGGGGGTAAAGGAGAAAGAAAGGAAGGTAGGCACAAAGAGGAAAGGGACAGGAACAAAGAGGAGACAGGAAGGAGAGAAAAGGAAGAGAAAGATAGAGATATATGGAGATATTCAGACCTCTGCTGCTGTCAGAGATCCAGCAGCAGTATCCAAGAAATCTGCTGCCACTGGAGCTCCATTCACTTGTGTCGCCAGTGAGCGCTCAGGAGCCGGACTGCGGCACCAGAGGCAGGAAAGAGCCCGCCTTACCCAGAGCAGCTCTGCTTAAGGAAGCGGCTGTGCTTTTGACAAACAAATCTAGCATGAGCAGATGGACCCAAAACCACAGAGGATAGCCAGGACTCCTACAGACTGACTGCTGCCTTTGCGTCTTTGCACAGAAAAGAGCTGGCAGCTCTCGAATACAGCCTTCCCCAAAACACAGCACAGCGTCCGCTGGCCACACTCACTCTGCAGGGCCAGGCTTGCTAAAGGGGCTGCTTGCAGACCCACCGTACACAGGCAAGGAGCGTGGGGTCTGCGAGGTAACCAAAACACACTCCCTAATCACAAAAAACTAGCTTACTCGCCAGCTTTTGCGTGCAGAGGGGAGGAGGTTATCCTCCACTCATGCACAAGGCTCCGTTATTGTGAGTGGAAATTATTGAGGTGTCCCTGGGAATCAAGTGTCCTAGTAAAAATTTACAAACAAGCCATAAAAGACGCAGAGGCCTGCGGCGTTGCTTTGATGCTCTCCATAAAGCGTTCCATGTCAGCAAACACACGCTGGTCCAACTAGTCTGCTAATTTACAGAAAGAACCATGGTGGCTTCAAAGTTATGTATGTGCAATTAGGGAATTAAGGCTCTAACTTTTTGCTGTTGTCTTTGCCCAGGACGCCAGTAAGCAAACTTTAAAAAAAAAAAAAAAAAAGAAGAGAAATCTATAAGTTTACAACAGGACAGAATAGGAGGAATAAATCCATTCTATCAGTAAAATATAGCAGAGAAAGAGCACAGAAATCAATGTCCGTGAGACTGTCAGTCTGTTTCTGGTGAGCCTCCTGCACTCCACACAGGAGAGGAAAGATATACGCCTCAAAGTAGGAAATAACACATACCACTGTTAGCAACAGCAAACCGTCCTGGATTCAAAAACAGTGCCAAGAAAGATCAAATAAGGAATGGGGGTGGGAGAACAGGACAAAACAAAACCCACCACACTCAGACCATCTACCTACTTCTTGTGGACAAACACACGACACCATGCAGGCAACCAGCCCCCAGAAAACACAGTGAGGACTCCGTGAGGAGCACAGTCCAGAGGTAAATACGCCTGGTAAAGGCAGGAGCTCAAGCACCCAGCCCCGAGGTAGGGATGGATGCATTTGCCCCTACCACAACCACAAGGGTATGCTGGGAACAGAAAAGAGCTCCCCTAGAGAAAAGGCCCATCACCTCCTCCCACCTCTATGCATCAGCCCTAAAAAAAGTGATAGGCACTGATGAGAAGCATAGGGGCAGGTAAGGGTCAGCTGGTCCAAATCCCAGCTCCTGAAACACCTCTTTAAGGAATTTAAATAACTTACTGGTAGAGAGTTTGACTTGAGGAAGAAAGCAAACTTTTACAGCTGAGCCTGCTCTCAATCAGGGCAAATGCTCAGTTGGTGGTTGTTTTGTTTTGGTTTTTTTCTTAAATATGTTTGCTGAACCGAATTATATTTTTTAAGTCATCATTTGGGGTCAGCCCAAAAAGAAACTTTTTGCAATGCTTGGAGAGGCACATAATGTTTTAATTGTGAGCATTTCTGGTAAATCAAGTGAAAGTGGTAAGTGAAAGTCTGGTTTCAGGAGATGTGGGCACAATCTGCAAAGAAATGCAGGGAGGAAATAAGCACCTGAAACCCCCTGTAAATGTAGCCTGAAGAGTATTGCTTTATTGTTTTGAGTTTTTTTTAATTCTTCCATAATTTACTTGTAATCCAAAACTACTTGTCAAATTCAATTTAAACTCACATTTTTCACTTAACTGGAGAGGAGGGAAAAAATCACGCATCTGCAGTTTGAATCCTTGACTGAAATAAGAAGATGGAAAGAGGAGCAGTTACCACACCGCTATGACAGGGTGGAGGGACTGTGGACCTTCAGGACAGTAAAACAGAGAGTGTATGGGGAGTTCACCAGCACTAATGTCCAAGAATGAATTTACTGACATCTAGAAACAAACAGCAAGTGATAATGAGACATTCATGCATTTGATAATCTTCCCACCTCCTCCTCCTCCTCCTCCTCCCCTGGCTGCCTCTGCCTTAGGACAGCGAGCTCTAAGGGCTGGGTTAAAGGACCATGTTAGCACAGACTTTGTGGGAGCAGGTAGCGAGCAAGGAGAGAGCAAGAGCAGTATACGGGGCACTACTGCAGTAGCAACAGTTTGCTTATAAGAGGTGTTGATGAAGACCGAAAAGCTTGACTGGATTCTCCTGAAAATGCCCTCTAAATTAGAAGAGGTTATAACCTATTCATTTACGCTGAGGATTTTCCCAAAGTCACACGATGGAAAGGGATGGTCCTTGTTTGGATCCAGACTGTCTGAAAAAAGCCACCCGTGGCAGAGACACTAAATTCAGCTGTATAGTCCTCAAACTGAAGCTCGGCCTGTTTTCCACAAACTTTTCCTTCAAAATGAAAACCATGCATCAGCTACTTAAAAACCAGTTTACTGGATGTCAATGCTAAATGCTTCAGGAAGAAGGTATTTGCTTTCCGGAAAATTCTTAATCTGACATTTGATCTGGCATGTCCCTTTGCTTCTGTCAGATTAAATAAAACAATCTGTAAATATGTCACAGCCATCTCTAAATACAAAATAAATGGTAGAAATAAAAACCTTCCTCACTCTTTTCTTGTTAGGAAACCATCTGTTATTTTTAACATCCTCAAAAATAGCTTGTTCTCTTTAAATATGAATGACACAAGTCTGTCAGCAATATAGCGAAGAAGCAAAATAACATTCTTCAGAGCTCGTATCCTTTCAGAGAAACTTTTTGATGTTTGCAATCAAATGCAACTCAATGCCAAAGTTATACTGCAACACAGAAAGAATCTGAAAGAAAACAATTCAAAAATTGGCAGCAAATTACTTCTTTTGTCAGCAGCCCTGTAAGTAAATCGTGCCTGTGCTATTACTGTTGGCATGAAATACCAAACAGTATACTTGCAACAACTTTTATCTCCGTCGCTTTTCCACACAATCATCTACACACAAATCCTTAAATTCTTCAAATTAAAAATGGACCGGTTCTTTCATCACAGGCACTCATGTTTCGATTATGATAGGGTTCATTTGTGAAAAATAAAAATTAGAATCCGCAATAGCCAGTAAAGATTAGTGGCTTGCTTTAAATGGATTTCCTCTGCAAAGCTATTCTTTATATCTCATCTAAACAGATAATAAATGGTAAAAGCCAAAGCACATCAATAAAAGAATAATTCTGAAACTTGGCAGAATTAGAAAAAATAATTACATTTTATCCTATTTTGACCACAATTCAGTCTCATCTATTGCCAGAAAAGTAAGACCACAAATATTCAAGTCTTCTTTAAGTCACTAAGATACTTGCTTTGAACTGCCTTGGCAACTTCCAAAAATAAGCAGTAGCAAGAAAACGACATCATTTTGTAGTCTCCATCTCCACAGAACTGGGTTTAAATTCTGATATTTAAAAGCCTGGCAAGCATGAAAGATCCTGCACAGTTGTTCACAGGAAAGCTTACGGGATGTTGCACTCAGCCAAAAATACAAGCAGCTTCTGCCCTGGGGATTTTGCAGCAGCTTGTAACGCAACCCCCAACCACATCGAACTTTTACAGGATGGGGCTGGAGCTGACACTCGGTAACGCTCAGATGCGTATTTGCAGGGACAACCAAACCTTCCCACATAACTGAGAGCCTCTCTTCCCCAGATACCCCACCCTAGAAGGCACGTCGCCTGTTTGCCTTGAGGGAAACCCATGAAAATGCATCCTGAAGTTTGTTCGAGGCTTCGTCACCCTCCAACGTAGCCATGGTCTGGATCGTTCTGGTAAGCCACGACCAAGATCAGTTTAACAAGGTCATCTCATCCCTTCCACAGCCCCACCATGCAACGCGTCTCCGCGCTGCCGAAGGGACACCTGCTCTGGCTACCATGTGGGGCATCCTCCGGCATCATACCTGTCCCACAAGCCAGCCAAAAGGAGGGTGCGAGGGTGCGGGCAGACAGGCCCTGGCGGGCAAGGAGAAGGAGCCACGCACTATGGGAAAGGTTGTAGGTCCCTCAGAGGATACTCCTGTGGTCTGTGCTTGTCTGGACTCCAGACAGTGATGGGATCTGGTCAAAAATGATGCAGATGTCCAGACAAGAGGACACAGGTGATGGAGGAGGGGAAAGGCGAGAAGTGGTATCAGAGCTACCACAAACACATCTGCTCATTCTTAAGGGACGGTGGTGGCTCTTGGGACCACTGCTGCGCAGGTGCATGGACACAGCCAGGACCTCGGCCTCGAAGGCCACCAGAAGAGTTGCAATGGAAGAACGGTGGCACAGCCTCTGCTCCACGGCGTGGCTGCAGTCCCATTGCAGCTAAGGCAGGAGAACAGATTCTCCCAAATTCACTTGTAAAGACGCCCCAGGACAAGCAATGCTGCAACAAAACTGATCTAAAGGCTCACATAAATTTGCTCGCAGGAAACAGACATTTTCATTAAACTAACCCATTCTTTTTCTTTTCTTGTTCCCCTTTAATATTTGCACTTCATATGTTTGATCCTCTTATTAAACACAATAAATAGGCCCTTGCTGAATAATTAAGAAAAAAGTACCAGCCGGCACGGGTAACGTTGCCAACCAGGACTGAAGAGAGAGAGCTGCCGTTATTTCTGTCTTTGAGTTATTGATTAAATGTAACATCCGTAAAGCAGCAATCAGAATTGCTAGTCCGCAAACATTCCCAGAGAAATAAAGACTTGCTCCAAGTGCCAATCACATACACTCTTGTGGTTAAAATGCAATTAAACAAGTAAAGCATCCAATATACCCACAAGCTAAACAAAAACAAATCACAGAAACCTGAACTGCGGAGCAGAAAAAAAGGCAAGATTTTTAAAACACAATTCAAAATTGAAAAGTGTCAATACAGGCTGTTGTTTGTAAGCCATTGTAAAAACTTTCAAATTATGTATATATGTGTTATTTATACACAGGGAAAAGGGTCTTTTTCCAAAATATGCCTCAGTAGGAAAAATCTTCTGAAACACTAATGCTATACTTATTCCAGAAAACTGTCTTTCTTTTTTATGCTTCCTGGTTTACTTTTGAAGGTTTTTTTAAGCAGTGAAATGGATGGGAAGAAAAACATACTTCAATTAACTATATAAAACTCTTGCCCTCAGACCCTGAGGAATGAAGATTATTCTGAGAAAAATAAGAGAGTAAGAATAATACCAAACAAATGTACTGATTTAGCAGTCTCGGTTTGATCACCAGAAATTAATACAGAGCGCAACATCCTCACCAAAGGCCGTCAGACTCGTGAAGAGACAGAGGCAGAAGCCATGCCGGGGGGGACACTGGGGACGGCTCCAGCAAGACCCTGCAGCCCAACCAAGCGAACGGCGAGCCCTGCGCACTGCCATCTTCCACAGAGGGAAGAGGCCAGGCGTTTTGGAAGAGGACAGCCACACATCTTCACTGAGAGCATAAGCTTTCAAATCACACTTAACTTGTGGATCCCCCATGGGTAAGAAAGGAGCAATCTCCAAATCAGCAGCAGTTTCTATTAAATTTGGCCATCACACGCCCCTCCCGTGGTGCTTAGCGTGGGAGGCACCTACGCTACAGACACCAGGCCTGGTTCAGAGCTTCTCCTCTTTGGCGATGAGTCTCTAACCGGCCCTGCTCAGGGCAGGGGGCTACTGCAGTGTTTTCCAAGGAGCAGAGAAGCAGTGGAGTGGAGTTTACCTAAGTAGTTGCTGCCTGTCAAAGCTTCCTCCAGAGAGCACAAGCTCACCCAAGTGCACTTTACTTGAGCAAAGCTATTGCGTCTGCTTCAGTTTTGTTTCCTTGAATTGATAGCTCAGGGCTATGATGGAGAAGGCAGAAAAGGGCACTTTTTCACAAGGGCCAGAAAGAAACAGATTTCACAAGATGGATGGAGTGAACCAAGGCAAAGTGTTGATGAACATACTGTGCTTCGGGCAACTTAATAAAATTCACATTACAAAAATCACTACAAATCATCTGCATCAGTTTAAAGTCTTGACCAAACCATACCTGCTGCATTACCCCGTAGGTTGCTCACCTCAGGTAAAAAGAAAAATTCTGCCCAATTCACTGGTACCTATTACAGAGCAATAACCACCTGCTCCCATTTTTTTGTTTGTTGGGTTTTTTAACCTCTAACGAGCTTGTTTTAGTGCCCTGAGCAGATCCAGGAGTCTCTTCCTTTGCAAACAGCCACCTGACAGCACGCCAGAGTGGCTGTCTCCAGAATTAGGACAGAAATGTCGAAACGCACAGAGGCAAATTGATCCGATCGATCTCTCGGAGAGTTGAGAAGCACACGGTCCTCGGAGACCTTTATTTTTTCAATCTGCAAAGAAAGGGCCTGGCAGTAAACAGGAGAGAGCCAGTTTTATAAGCTGGGACGGAAATGATTATAGAACTGTAGCAGTTCGGGGATCTTCCAGCTGGTTTAAATGATTTGGCTTTCTTACAAACATACTGGGCAGGGGAGGTGAATGACTCCTGAAGGTCAGCCACGAGTGCTATAGGTATCGCATGAAACTGAGTCCTCAATTTATTCTCAAACATTTAATGTAGAGATGGGAATGGGGAGGAAGGAGGAATACAGAGGGGGAATGGAAGTTACTGCATCCATATGTAAATTCAGATTAAGGAAGCAGACTGCCTCCTGCAACATCTTACACAAGTGAGCAATATCAAGAGAGGGACCACAGAGCAACGCCGTTTACCCCAAGCTCTTCTGACCACAGCGGGCAGGCGCTCAGGCGAGGTGTAAATTCAGATTCCCCCAGAAAGTGCTGAACTGACCCCGCTCTGCCACAGCTCTAAGGGCAACTTTTATTGCTGGGTGAAATACCACTTCCCGAAGGGAACAGGAGCTGACTCTTTGCCTCCTTCACTTGGTTTTCCCTTTTTGTTACACAGGCTGAGCTATTATATATGCCATACTGATAGTTTCGCAGGGAAGCAGTAAAATTTCCAAAATGCTCAGAGAGGAAGGGGGTGTTTGTTTCAGGTGAAACTTTTTTGGTTATTTCAACCCACATTTGCAACTTTGCTGGCCCCACATTGCACTTTTTCGAGCTCCACAAGAAAAACAAGTAGCATTGCATTGACCAGCCTTCAGCAATCCAGGCTGGTGGGGACAAGGAGCAGCATCTTAATAGCCTCCTCCTTCTATCCCACCCCTAGGAAAAGTGTGACTGTTACTGAATCTAACTCTTTTTCTCCATTTCTTATTTAGAAAATGTCCAAAATAGAAACAAAACATACTGTTCACTGAGAAATGTTTTTTTTTCTTTTTGTTTTCTGTTTCGGGCTTTTTTTTTTTTTGCAGATGGTTAGGGTTAATAATAAAAAACAGTTTGGTTTAAGCAAAGCTTTTTAGGATGTCCAATTTTTTTTTTTTTCATTAGGATGAATCTAATAAATTAATTTTCATCCTGTTGGGAGTCAACAGGAGCTCATGCTTGTTCCTCCTTCCTCCAAGGTCATCAGGCCGCACGCTGCTTTGGTTCCTTGCTGGCACAGGCTGCACACTGATTTTGGCAGCTCCCGTGCTGGCTGGAGAGCTGCAAACCAGAGGCTGCCCCCACTGCCTGCTGGTCTGCTTGGGCAGGGGTGAGCAGGCTGGCAGCAGCAGCCGCCTCCGGCACACGTTACAGCACCGCTGCCTGCACGGAGGCTCTCCATGCCCTTCGCCCATCTCCTGAGCGCAGAGCAAGGCTTATGGCTGACTCCATGGTTTTGAGTTGATGCAAACATGGGTGCACATGGAAGCATTTCAAACATATAACTGGGATCCTGTGTATGCCTCTCCAGTAACATCTCCAGAATAAGGACTGTATTATGCCAGATCACACCTCTTGCCTCCGCCAACCATCCCCCAACTGCACACAAACTCACTTTAAAACTCAAACATGCCAGATATTTCATTTATTTCAATTTCTTTTTCTTTCTTACTGGCTCTGCAAGGCCACATCTGATATAAATAATATCAGCATCCACCAAGTTATGGAAAAGAAAGCCGAAACCCTACGGACTCCATCCCGCTTTCCCTTCTGTCAACGGCCACCTCTTGCTGATTTCACAGCAGGAATCATGACTCCTTTCCACTTCTTTATTATTATTTTTTAAAACAACTTTTGGTAGAGGGCCAGCGCTTGATGAAGAACAAGACAATCCCACCGGGTGCTGTTCATCCGTGTCCTGCCAGCATTCCTGGCGCTAACCGACCTGCCGCTCAGGATTTACAACGCTTGTGTGAGCACATCACTGTGCTCACACCCAGGAAGGCGTGCTCCCTCTCCTGCGCTCTTTGCTCTGCCCCTGCAACTATCACCGGACAGCATGCACTGGGAGTCTGACAGATCTGCGAAAGCTGTTGAAAACCCCTGCAAGCAGAGTAGCAGCAGCAGAGGGGGTATTCAGAAAGGCTAACTTTTGCCAAGGGAAATGAGCCTCCCCGTGCGCCCTTTTTGATCAGCAGTGAAAGAGGAGGAGAGGGGAGGGCTGATGCAGAGCCATCCTTCCCTCTGAGTCACCCTCTGGGGACCCTCTTTCCCTCCATCAGCTACAGAGGGAACTCACTTCCCTTGGACTCAGCTCCCTCAAAACCCCCACTGTCTGGACACAGCTCAGGCTCTGACAAAAATAATTGGAACTACTGATGGAGAAAAAACACCTCTTGGGTTTGGTATTTATTGAGCAAAAGAGTGCAGGATACTTTGACCCTCTTGGCAACCCTTCCTTTGAGTTCCTGGCAACTGATGCCAGCTTTGATGGAAAAATACATTGCCAAGCCTCAAAAAGCATGGGGCTAGCTTTTCCTTTGCTGCTCTGTGGGTCAAAGAGACAGATTCATAAATGGAAAAGCTTCTGTCATCTCACAAGAGCAGTACACAGACAGACTGCCTCTTGACATGAAAAAAAATAAAAGAAGACTACAAATAACATTGATAGGGTAGTACATGTTTAAAATCAGTAATGAGAAGAGCTTATCCAGAGCCCCAAGTGCCAGCCAGCCTTACAGCACTTTGGCAGAGGCAACTCTGGAAAAACAAGGTGGGGATATTTGCTTTATGGCTTCCAGATTGTCTGTGTCAATGTAATCATACCTCAGTCATCCGCTTCAGCCGAGACCCAGAGACCAAACAGTTCCTGAGATGCTGAAGTCGGAGAGGCTCTTTGGGACCACGCACCTCGGGTCTGAGAGGGGAGCGCCTGGCTGCCCCACAGCCGCTGCATCTCACCAGAGAGTCCATCTCTAACAACCACTTCTGAACCGAGCACGAGCTGTGCTGCTGGGCTTCTCCTCAGAGACGAATTTTGGTAACTATTACCTGTGTGTCTTGGTATATAAGCAAGCTTCCCACCCTACAGTCTACTGCAGTACCTATCAGGTGGCTCTCCAGAAATGTACAACCCATGGTCATACTTCCCAGCAGAAGTTTCAAGGACTTCACCTCCAGAATGGCAGAGTGAATTACACCAAACAATCCATAGCAATACCTAGCACGGAAAAAATTGCAACATCACCACCACAGAAATGAAGTGGGAGGACATAGGACAGGAAATTCCTTGCACTCTGAAAAAAGGAGCTAGTGAGCGTGCTTGGTACAACGCATCTTCACCAGCAAGTAAATATTTTTGTCAAACTAACATACAGCTTTCCATCCCAAATGACTTCCCTGCTTTCTGCAGAAGTACCCGTTATCTAGCCTTCCAGCTGTCCTCAAGCTGCTTCATGGCCACTTTTCAGAGCAAGCGTGTGGAAAATGTAGAACTGTTCCCAAAATGAAGCTAGCCATTTTACAGGAACTGCAGATGTGACTCCTAACATTCCTAACACAAACACTGGTTTCCTCAAGTGTATTTTGCAAGCAGTCACTTCATTCAAGTCAACCATGCAAAAAAATCCCCAAACTGCCAAACCAACACCCTTATGAGAATGACAGCTTTAAAAAAAAAAAAAAAGAAAACAAAAGCAAACCTGCCCAACCAGTGTTTCTTCAGGACTTCTCTATCCGTGCTACTACAGGGAATTTGCAAGCCTGTTTCATAGCTCTGCAACACCTGCAGCATCTGCTGCCTGTGTGCCCACCCCACAGCATCTCCGTGCTGCTGGGGCATTGCAGGAGGCCCGGCTGTCGGAGACTTTGGGACACCGCAACAGCCTCCCCGTAACGCGTTACAAACTCTGTTCTTGTGTTTGGGTTTAACACTGAGAAGTGGGTGACCATTTCACCGGTTTTGTCCCACTGCTGGCTTTACGGCTCAGCACTGCAGTAACAGCCTGAAACGGAGACCTGCTTCAAAGCATTAATATCAGGAACTGAGAAAGAGGGCTGGTACAGACAGACAGACAGCCCTGGCATACTTGATATGGGATATGTTCAGGATCTTTACCCCACTGTGGACTGACAGCAATCCAGAGGATTTTGTGGTTTCCGTTCCTTTGACTGCTTAAAAAAAGGATGCGCTCCATCTTTAAGACAACAGCTGATACGCTTCAAAGTTTCCTTTTCATTTCTATCATGAGAACAGAGAAGCGAATGGTAAGGCTGCGTAAGGAAATACTGTTTCAGAGGTAAACCAGTGCAAAACAAACATTATTCCTAAGATTTCAACAGGAATGACTCCCAACTCCAGGAGGAAAGACACCCCATTTACTAAGAAATATGCTGTTATGAGACTAGAACTTTTTTTAACCCCACTAACTTTTTTTTTTACCTATTTCTAACCCTGAAAACCTGTTAGATTATTTTTTTCCCTAGACTCTAAGGCATATGCTTTTCTGCAGGAGACTGAACTGCTGCCAAAACCACATTGCTATCCAAGGATCTTAACATGCTTTGCAAAAGCATTAATTAAAACTCACACAGCAAGAAGAAGGGAGTAAGGCTGGATCTTTTGTTTCACAGCAAGGCAAACACCACCACCAAAAAAAAAAAAAAGGACAAAAAGATTTGACAACATACCAACCATCTCAAAGAAAACACACTGCAGAGGACGGCAGAGAGATGATGCTGGGAGAGCAGAGAGATGGGGGAAGAAGAGTAAAACTCAGCATTTTATCTCTCAGCAGTGCTTTTACTAGACTATGCTTCTGCTATGCAATATTAGGTTGGTTGAGATTGAAAATGGAGACTTAAGAGCCAGTTTTCTTAATCCAGGCCCTCCTCTGCTTTCTCACCACACCTACACAATTGCTGCATCCAAATACACCATCCACACCATTCGAAACAAAGCATTTGCTAATTATTGTATCTCATTATAAGGACGCCTCATCTGTACTTCTTTCAGGATTTATCCCAGAGTCATTATTTCTCTCTGCAGCATGATTTCCCGCTCAAGTGTGGGAAAATGAAAGCAATAGCTATTTAAGTGCAATTTGCAACATGGTCTGTATGTATTAATTTCTTTTAATGTCTTACTGTCTTCTGGGAAGATTTTCCTACATTGGGTACCTAATCCATAAATATACATCCATTTGCTTAACACATTTGTTGACAAAAGAAAAGTAGAACTAAAGCGACAATTTAATTTCTACTGAATAGCACACATTTATTACTTTATAATACATAAACACCATTCCATCAAAGTGAACTAAGGTTAGGAAAGCCATTAATATATCCTTACCAACATGGCAGGGCTAGAAAGTAAAATAAAGGGGACTTGTTCACATCAGATGTCATTTGCTGGTTTTATAATTATTATTTCCCTTAAAATAACAACAAAAAGCAGTCTCTCGGAGAGCAACGACTGATCGGTCGTTTTGCAGACAGAAAGAACAACCTGAAAAGCTGAGAGTTCAGCAGCAAAACGGCAATGCTTTCCCAAAGGCAGCAGGTTAGGGGACATTGCCGTTCACCACACACTGCGGCAGGTCTCTATCCGAAAGGCCGGCACACGTCCTGAGCAGAAATAGTCTTTATTTGAGCCACCCAGAGCTAGGACAGCATGGGGGCAGGAGGGAGGAGGAAAGTGGAGGAAACAGAGGAGCAGAGCTGTCTGGGCTCTGTTTCTTGACATAAATAGCTCCATATAAAAGATTTTACTGAACCAGAAAAACAGAAGACTAAAAAGGAAATCTGACCCCCACACACACGCTCATGCATTTTCAGCTCTTTGGACCCCAGTACATAACCGGTACTGGGGCTGCTACTCAGAGGAGATACCGCGGCACCCATGCATGGAGCCATCTACTGCCTGACACCAAAGGCACCTCCTCAGAACAGAAACGTTCAGCCTTCACATCAGGTCTAGAGACTGTACCACACAGTCTATTTTTGTTATGGAAAAGAATGTTTTCAGATCAAATTTGTTTTCAAAACAAAGGAGTTTACCTCCCAAAGCCTGCCAGGGAAAGGGAAGGACCACATTCCTTCCTCTGCTCTCAGGAAATTAAAGTTACCCAACTGCTGGGAGGTGTTAAGAAGCCTCAGTCTCTTCCTGATGCCAATATTGAAAGGTGTCAAAATCCTTCACCTCACACTGCCGTCAGAGGATGGTGGGGGATCAAAGCACCACACATCCAAGCTCATGCAGAAAGTTTATTTTGTCTCCTCTGAACCAGAAACACTTCAGACCACTAATATACGCAGCTCCAAGTTATTTCCTCTTTAGCCTTTTTCCCCTTTAGCTAAAAAGGGGCTGGTACCATTGCTGAGTGATGGGTGCTTTTTAATGCAGAGCTGGAGAGCCATTCCTCTGAAGCCGTTGCTCCACAGCTGACAGACAGAACAACCCAGCCCATAGAGGACTTCCCTCACCCAGCAGCAACCTAAATGACAACCCATCGAACAGCAGCTACAGTACTGTCTCACGTGTCCATAGAGGCCAGATGTAGCCAAGGAAAGCCCCCAACTTCACCTAGTGGCTGAAGAAAGGTCAGTCAGCCCTGGGGTTGTGCCAGGTGCAGGGATGACCATGCCTACACACCTTCCAAAGGAGACAGGGGTTATAGACGTGCACACGCTTCCCCTAGAGATCCAGCAGCCCTTTTAGACTGTATAGCCAAAAAGGAGCAAGTCAATCCTGCTCAGTAAAAAGCACTCTTTCTACAGGACTTCGTGGATGGAAATCCATGGCAAAGACAGCAAAAAAGACAGATGTCCCTCTGGGAAGTACGCTACCAGGAAAGGAGAGACAATCATCCTTTTCTTAAACTGGGATTCATGTTATCTTCGCTTACAGGCTACATCATTTTCAAACAATCATTCAGACTCTGACACAATGGGCAAGAAGTACCCCATCAGCATGGCAAAGAAAGCCTATCCAACATGCTCATGAAAAGGGAGCCGAGTTCTCCAGAAGGCCTGATATAATGAGAACTAATGCACCTAGGAGTCCAGAAGAAAGCAAGAAGCAGCAAGTTTCTTGACTAACATGACGGCAATGTGTTGATATTTAAGTTTTAAGTCCAGTTTAAGTTTCAGTTCTCACCTCACTTAGACTTGTTTTGCAGTAGTGTACAACAGGGCATAAGCATGAGCCACTATCCAGAATAATTCAACTTCATTTTTCCTGTTTGCCAGTTGCCAAGATAAAGCAGGAGGTTCTCTACTGCTTCATTCACCTGTAAAGGGACCTTAAACATATTTGGTGGGGATACTGGTGGTATGGTTTTTTATCCCACGCATTTGCAGTTGCTGATGTTTTTTGTTCTGTGCTTTCTCAAAATGGCTGTGAGTCAGAATGAAAAGCATAAGTTTCTGAAGCTGCTGAGATTTTCATGGCACTTGACCAAAGGAAATAAATAAAAATAAAAACAAGCACTCCAAACATACCCTTCTCCTTGGCAAAAGCAAAGGCAGCTTCTCTGGAGAGCCTCAGCTGTTGTCACTACACAGAGCTTGCCTATGCAACGCCAGTAAGGCTATTACATTATTCAGTAACAACCCACAGCAATCCTCTATGTCCCCTCCCCAGGGATACTTATGAAATAAAGAGCTGCTACTGGATTCTCACGCTTTAACACCAGTTTTGTACCTCACTTGACAGTCTCTTTAGTTTTGTGTGCCCACACATTGACATGCAGGCACACAAAGGAAGGAAGACAAAAGAGATGCACAAACACCAGGGTTAAGTGGGCAAAAATTGGCCATCGAGGCATTTAGACTGGGAAAAGAAAGCTTTCCAGGCAAACTTGTCAGACTGTGGAGCAGCCTTCCAAGGGGAGCCATGGAGACGATCCAACTGGACACAAGGCAGCACTGAGCCAGTCTATGAAAGGGATTAGATAACTGACTGTGTGTGATAACAGAGGACTATGTCTGATGAGCCAAACGGTCCCTTACCATCTAATGTTCCTTTGACAGAAGGAAGATTACTTTAAAAAGCTACTGCACAGTTAGCCATCCCATTCACTAAGCTTGCAGGAGCCTGAGTCTTGTCATGAGGATACCGGAGATGTGGAAACCTCAGCTGTACCAAACACAAACAGAGCTAAGGCGATCAACACCAGCTGTTCGGTTGCAATGACCCAGTAATCATGGTGATTATGTGTCCCAGTTACTGGGGGACTCTGCTAGAGGGATTAGCAGGTCGTGATCATAATGCTAAGCTCTACTCAAAAAAGCATTAAATGTGAGGACTAAATGTTCAAAGCAAATTTCCTGCTCAAGTACCTCGATATTTGGGAGCCCGAGAGAAGACAAGTCCTAATTGGTAGAGAGCATTACCGCTTCAAGTGATTGTGCCGGGAATCCCACGTCTCAAAAGCAGGCCCTGGGAGCACCATCTGGACTCACTCAAGAGCCCTGCAACTTTATCCAGTTGAAAACGAAAGTCTTCTTCAAATGTAACGTGGGGGATGACCACACCATACTGAATTCCCAGGACTCCTGCCTTCCCTGAAGCCTCCTCCGTGTCCTGGCCAATAACACACTGAACCACCACACTAAATCAAAGTCAGTAACCTCAAACTCTGGGCGATGGCAGGGAGGCATCTTTCATGATGATGCAAGACACCTCCCTTGACTTTGATATGGGAACAGCTCAATTTTTCAAGCTCTCACATATGTGTTTTCTTCCTTAGGAGTTTGTTAAAGAAGATACCGGACATAAGATCTGACACCTATTAAAATATAAGCTTTGAAGGTAGAAAACACTTCTAGAAATTATCTTGGGAATCTTGCTGAACTTTATCATATTTGGAGTCATCATTCTTTCTATACACTTAAGAAAGTGTGCACTTCATTACTTGGTAATGGAACAATAATCGCTCTTCAGTTATGCAAGATGCACCTCTAATTTGTAAGGGGTTTCTGAAGAGGTAATGACAGATGCTTAAAAAAAAAAAAATGAAATGTGAGAATGTGAAACTTGTTATGTAAAAGATAATGGTACCCATGGAGTGGTCTGCCAGCTGGGTCACAGTCTCAGCTGGTATAAAGGAACCATGCTGATGTTCTGCCTTACGTATTCTTAAACACTGAACCTGGAGCCAAATTAATCATATTACTTTGTGCTTTAATCTGACTAAATCTCACAAATGAAGCGTCATCAGCGTAGGTCAACACCTGACATCCCTGTTTTCCTGACAGCTTCCTATCCACTCTAAGTAAGGCTGCCAGCAATTCAGCAGAAAACATTTTTGCCCTCTGAAATTACACTTCTTGATTATATAACATACTGGGTGTGAAATAAAGATATCAATCTATATTTTTTCTTGTTTCCAAAACTAGATTCGATATAAAACCTGCTAGGGACTATATTGTGAGGGACGATCTTGTGTTAAAAAGGATGATCTATCCAAATTTTCTCCACCCCCTTTTCTCCAACTTTACTACCGTGAACAAGGGTTCAGTGCAGCATTCCAAAGACTGCGTATTCATTCACAGCCCTTCCAGACAAAATGTCAACTCCAGACTCTGAGCACTTGCATTCGTTAATGCGTGGCAATGCTCATAAGATCAAGAGCAGCGTACCATCCAAATGTCATCTGTGTGTGCAGATGTAGTATCAAGTGCACCTCCTCATATGACTAATTTTCCAATTAAGATTGAAACACTGTTGTGCTAGAAACACAACAAACACATGGGAAGATCTCATTCTTGCCCCATAGGGATTTATTATCAAAGATACGCTAATTTTACTCTAATCTACTTGTTTTTACTCAGCAGAATACTGGCTTTTACAATAAGTAAATTTTGCGCTGCAAAAATTAACTGTATTTTACTGTTTTGAAACAGTTTAGCCTGACATCCACAGGAAAAAATTAACAAAAAAAAATTAAAAAAAAGAAGATTGGCAAACGCTTAGAAAGCTTGCTTCACCTACTCTGATCTCCATGCCATTGCAGACATATTATTAGCAGGACCCACGCTATCTAATCTGAGACTTGTTCAGATTCAACTACATAAACTGCATCACAACAGCGACTGCTGGGTAGACGTACCCTGAGGAAGCCCTGCCTTTCAGTCTGTCTGGAAGAACGATAAAACAACTATCACAGACTGCAAAACTTTCAGCTAGGAGAGCCCTGTTTAATCTCGTGGAAAAAGACATAATGAGATACAGCGCTTGGAAGCTGAAATTAGATAAATCAGACTAGAAATAGGCACACATTTTTAACAGCGAGAATAGCATACCGCTGCAACCATCCACCTAAGGATATTTCAAATACTCCATCACATCAAGTCTTTAAAGTCAGGGCTGCTGACAGATGTGTGACACAGCTCAAAGAGCAGACTTCGTGCAGTAATTCTTAGATGAAGCTCTGTCTCTTGCACCATGATCCAGCTCAGATTAGATGATCATAAACGGTCCCTCTTGACCTTAAGCATCTACAGCACCACTCCTAGTAATGGTAAAAATATCTTCAAGGAGTTGTAGCGCTGCACAAGCCCGAGAGACGGCAAACCGCATGACAGTTTTGCGCCAGTAGCCCGTGTCATTTCCATCCCATACAAACTGTCTGAGCGCCAGGGACAGAGCCGGGCTGGACAGCTGGCATTCAAGTACCAAATTTAGTCCCTTGCTCCTGGGTTGGCAGCAGCTGAAGGAACTGTTAAAAATCTTCGTGTACCTTGATGAAGCCACCTCCCTCCAAAACATCAGCTGCCTGACAGTGTCAGGGACTTTGAAAAGAAAGAAAGAAAAACGGGTCTAATTCACGTTTCCCAGCGGAGAGTTGCTACAGTGTGGTCTTTATAAAAATGGCACAGCAGGAACCACAAAAGATTCTCTCCTCCCCAAATAACTAAGCAATTTTAAAATAGTTAATCCTGGAAACACTCTCAAAAGATTAGCTGTGACTCAACAAACTTTAAAGATGATCATTTTTAATTTAATTTAAAGTTGAACATCCTTGTGTAATAATGTCAGAGATGAAGGACTATTAGGGAATAATCTTGTTTACGGATCAGTGAACTCAGAAAATTGCCAAGGCACTGTGAAACATATTCCTTATTCACACCTCATAATTAATTGAGTGCTCTGCAGAGACAGGATGCTGCAATATTAAAGTCATCTTCGTTATTAGAAAGCTGCTCATTTGGGCTGGGATGCCACTGAGGGGGCCTCATTCAGTTCTGGCATTTCCAAACTCCCGGGAGAAAGCACCTTCAATCCATCAAAATGGCAGACTCCCAAAGTGGAACGGAGGGCAGAGAAAGCCTTTGGTCTAAGACAAAAGCGTGGCTTGTGCAGGGAGAAAAGACACCTCCCTCCTTCCCTAATGCCATCTGGGAGCATTTCTCTTTTAAAGGCAACTGAAGGAAGAAAATACAGTCCTCTTAATTAATTCACATTGAAAGGCGCTTTTGATGGAGTCAAGAGGCCAAATCAGACCAAAGTAAATAATGCAACAAGTAGTGACATGAAAGCCCTGGGACAGCAGCTTGCACTGTCTAGGTCTTTGTACTTAAAAAACAACAAATGCTGAAGTTTTCGGCTTAGAGGAAAGGGGAGGGGGATGGGGGGCTCCATCTCTTCAGCAATTTTTAAGAGAGAAATTGATAATTTCCTGGCAAAAATAGGAAGACTTTTGCTGAGGTAGATCTGCTTAAGATTTGGGAAATCCTGGATTAAGTCGCTGCTTTATGTCAGATTTTGTTTGTGGATTCGGGCAAATGCTCAGACTTTCTGCCCTTTGGTTTAGAGAGGTAACACTTCTCCTTGGCTGACGGAGCACAGACACTCGGACGGAGAGGACACGCACACCACGGGTCCTGGGCAGCTAAGAGAGCAGTTGCAGCCACTTTGCCCAGTAACTACACCGCAGAGGAGAAGAGAAAACTGCTGAAGCCTAGAAAAAGCAATGAGAAGCACTCAGTCTCGTGAGTGGGTGTCTGAGGAAGCCCACGAGCTTTGCCCAAGCCAGGTTACTTTGAGTTATTACTCATCCCCAAATAGCAGTTAAGAAAGGGAGGATATATTGTAAACCCATATCTAGGTAACTGAGGCCCAGATACAGCAGCTACAGAGTTTGATGGTGTCGTCTCTGGCCCTGAAATCAGCCAGGCCCATCTTAGCCTAGTTCAGCGTTTTGCTCCAGCCTTTCCCCTGTAATGGGGAATGGGCCAGGCAGTTGCAGGATGCCCTTCAGCCAAAGCCAGTGCACAGAATGCAAAACACAGTAATAAAAGATACCCAGATTTTCCATTCAGGTTTTTACTATACATCTCAATTACCTACACAGACTGCAGTCAGAACAAAAGAATAAAAAATAAAAAAAAAAAACCACCACCAAACCAAAAAAAGTGCCATAAATCAGCACTGAAAATGCAGCTTGTGAATAGCATAAGCATCCAGCACGTTTAGAAAGAAATGGAACAGAAACAACAAGCAATAATACACTGAATAAAAATCCAAGGTGTCCTTGCATCTGGAGTATGGCATGTTGTTCCAAGATCTCCCCTTCCTCTGCCCAATTTTCAAAGGATCTAATAGAGATCGAAGAGGTACAGGAAGGGGTAATAAAACTCAGACACATGGAATGGCTTTTGCATGAGGAGATATTCAACAGAACAGGGCTCTCCACCCCGGAAAGGGAGTACATATCAAGATACTATAAAATTACAAAGGGCTTGGGGAAGCGAACCAGAAAAATTACTTTCTACTTCTTATCACACCAAGCCAAAGGGCTCCCAACGAAATTATCAGTTTTCAAGCAAAGGGAAAGATTTCTTCGTACGGTGTGTAATTAAATCACAGGACTCACTGCAACAAGATGTCCTCAAAGTCAGAGGAGAGAAGGGTTCTAAAAAGGCAACGTCACACAGGACAGCTCCATGGAGAGTCTTAAACACAGTGCTCCAGATAAAGCATCCAGATCCATAGACTCTAAATCACTGACTGGTACATGTTCAGCATGCGTGGTGAGGAAAGATAACCCTGTACTGGCCCTGTTCCCATTCTCTTCTTCTCTGTAAGCATCTAGTAATGACCACAGTCAGAAAAGAGATACTAGAGCTAGATGGACCGCTGGTTTGATATGGTGTTCCCACAATGTTCTTCTATTACGTTGAATATACTGATACGAGTTCAATAGACAAATCCTAATATAAAGTGAAAGGAGTTCTACTTTTTTTTCCTGAAGAAATATCATGCAAAAATTCCTATATTCATTTTCATGCATAGCACTAGATCAAATGCATGAACAAATGCCTTCTGGGTGGAAAGTTATCTATCATCTCCAAAAGTTTATACGGGCAAGGAATGAAGGAATTTGGTTTTCCACATTGAGTAATTCCATGATGGAGATACCATTCAGGATCACAAGCAGGGTCATGATAGTGTATCCACAGTATGTCAGCCAAGATCAGCAAAGGAATGCTGATCTGTAACGGATAGATTAGAAGGACTGGCATGAGCAGCCATTTAGATCACAGACCAGGTGACAGCTTTCTAGAGATGAAAATTCCTGATGCTTGTACCAAAAACATTTGTAGTCTAAGCAATTCATCTTCTGAAATAAATGCATGACATAATTAACACTGGAGAGAACGGGGGAGAAGAGGGAGAAGAATAACAACAAATGAATTGAGCTTGCTACCAAAATACAAAGGAAACATCTCTGCTTCAAACATTTACAGATAACTCACAGGCTCAGCAGTGATACAAGCTGCTGTCATAAGATTAGACAGACATTACGGTAAATGCAATTAAATCAAGCAATGTCAAAATATTGCAAGAGAACCCAAGGTCATCATGTTACAGCAGCTTTGTCTCTGCATAAATTCCTAACACGGTCTTGCAAGAACAATACGTGTAACGGTGTTGTATGATTGGATAAAAATGCATTTTTTGGGACGGAAATAAAGGTAATGTTCCATCTCCCTTCCATCCCAACTTATAATTACTCTTTCCCTGAATTTTATTTTGAACAATCAACAAAGTCCTTGTCTCCATGGAAAACAGAGAAGAGACAGTTTTTCCTTCTAATTTTCCTCTTCTAAAATGAACACCCAGCACGTTTGTTGGCATTTTTCACAGATTAAAAGGAACTGTATTTTATTGCATAGTTTTTGTACTAGTGCAACCATAGTTAGTTTCAAAGTACAGATTTTACGCTTAGTATTTCCTTGCTCTACAGCTGATTTGCAAAAACAAAGGATTCATAGGTCACAAAAGGAGAGATTTGAGCAGACCTTCAGCCCCCCAGACTGAACAGAAGACCTACGGCAAACACGCTGCCAACCAAAGCTTTAAACAGAAGGAATAACTGCATTATCCATAGGGCAAAAGAATGATACTTTAAGACAATCAAACCTAACTTTAAGAAAGGAGGCTAAAAAAAAAAACCAACAACAACTACAACATGTTTCAGTGGAAGACTTTCATTTAAGCTGCCCCATGATCAGTTGTGGCAGGTAATGAGAATTCCTAAGGCAAAGCGGAGCACTGCCAGATGCTGCGAGACCTGTCACACTTGGAAAGCAAACACTCAATAGCAGCGTTCCAACTGCCCAAGCGCAAACCTTGTCTTTCAAGGCTCACTTCGGCCAGTATCTGAATTTTAGATCGGGTGTTTGGGAATGTGGAATCCATTTACAACAGTCCCTTCTGCACTGCAGCTTCCTGGACATTCACATTCTGGATATTGCTTAAAACAATATTAACAAAAAAATCTGCATTTCAAAGATCTGCAGTCGGGAGAGAAATGTGGGTTCCAGCATTTCCAAGTCAAGTTTAAGGTTTCTAATGCACTAGCTGGAAAACAATATTGGGATAACTGCATTAGAAATGTGAAAGTGGATTTACTACTCTTCTTCTTTAGATTAAGTTGAAGATTAAGTTTCTAATCAGGGAAGGATCTATTCATCTTGGAAAGCATACAGGGAGGATGGGAGAAGCATTGGACATGCTAACAGATTTTGTCTTTTTAAACCAAATATTAAATCTCAACAGCTACTTCACATTAAAAAAAACCCCACCAAAGTAACACTCATCACGCAACTGGAACCATCCACCTAAAGTCATATTTGATGAGACTGGTGTCCTCATGGTTTCGAGCAAATGTTTGCTTGTATCAGCCTGTGAAAACCTAAAGCCATGTAACTTAGTCCCGGGAGTTTGCTGTCCTTCACTTAATACGTGCTGTGATTACCAGTTTCACAGAGGAGACATGGGCCAGCTCAGAAAGCATCAGTCATTAATGAGGTAGGTAGTTACAGCTGAATCCTTCACTCCTGAGAATAGCCTAAAAGTTTCTGCTAGATGTCCAAAAATGTGCCTGGAAGTCAAAGACGTAAGAGAGAAACTGTTCCATTCGATTAGCTCCAGGGAAACACCTTCAATAATCTGGGTATCATCTATCTTCAGGTGTTGCGGGTTTTTTTATTTCCTGGGTGACTGAAATACCATTCTGTGTCAAACTAACCCAGATTTACTGCAAGGAAAATGACCTGGCAAGCCATTAAGGTTTTTCTGTTTCTCAGCCACTGTTAATTCCTTGACACTGGTTTACAGGGCTTTCAGAGAAAGCCAATGAACACGGGCACGCTGCTATTTCAAACACTGGTTTAATGAGACTGCCATGAACTGTGAATAGAAAGGCAGTCCTGTGAAGTAAAGGGAATGAACAGAGTCTCCTGTGAGTCAGCTCTGGGACACACAGACTGCACCTACAAATTGGGGATTTCCAATTAGCAACACAGGGAACAGAAGAGGCCGACGTACAATGAAGTGACTGCAACTGCAGGGCATAAATGCAACTCCCATTAATGAGAGAAAAAAACCTCTGCTCCCTCTGCACATGAATGAATAAGCGATCAGGATCTTTCAGAAGATGGGAAAAAAAACCCCAAAAACAGCCATTAGCTTTTCCTCCCGATTCTGTTTTGCGCAGCGTGGTTCTTTGTCCCAGGCACAGTTTCCACTTAGGAATTCACAAAAATCGATTTTCATGGACTAAATTAAAGCCTAAAGGATCTTTAAAAGACTGAAAAGTCTTCCCTAAAAAAAAAAAAAAAGAAAAAGAAAAAAATAGCTAAACATGTTAAGTCATCATCAGCTAAGAAAAATAACATCAGATTCAGTCTTGTCCCTTTTTTCTGACATTTAATGTACGTGAAGCCAAACTACTGAAGTTTATTTGCTGCTTACTGAAATAAACAGGGCCTCTTGATGCTGTCACATATTAACAGTCATGGGGATATTATTTACTTTCCACTTCCTTCTCAGAAGGATTTAAAAAGAGGGAGAGAGATGTTTTTCTGTACTGCAAGACAAAAAACACTATCCAAATAGCAGCTAAAATGATCCAACAAAGGAAGTCAAATTTAAAACCAAGACTCTTCTATTCAAGCAAGCGCGTGCACAAGCGCCTGCTTTTCCATACACAAATAAGCCAAGAGTGCGAGCAACCATGGCTCTGCGCCACACTGAGCACCAGAGCAGAGCAGGCTCCTGGGTTTTGCCTGGTTCTCCACGTTCCCTCCTCCTCAAACTCAGGCAACAAGCACAGGTTAGGTACGGGGCAGAGGAGAGCCAAACCCCCAAAGCTGGAGAAAAGAGGTCAAAAAGAAACCGGGCTTTGCAGCCCATGGAGCAGAAACCGATGCAGAGGAGAGGAAGAGATAAGCAAAGAGACAACGAGTGCTGATAGCTGGAAAACCCTGGAGGGACCTTGTCCCCTAGCTGGACAAAGCTCCCACAGCAGGACGCTGAACCTGAAAGGAGTGGGGAGCACATGGAGGATGCAATATGCAGTACAAGGACATAGGTGGGGGCCCTTGAATTGGCTAGGCAAGGACTTTGGGGCCAGGAGTATAGGAAGGACCCTGGGAGAGGGAGTTTATCACAGTAGCTTTTGAGGAAAGCAACAAGATCCAAAAGGCAAAGCCTGAGGAGCAAAGATTGGAAGCAAGCAAGGGAAGAGATGAGGGCAGGCTGGAGTAGACGAGGCAGGACAACAAACTGGGGAGAGAGGAAGGAAGGGGCTGCCAGAAGAAGCTGCACATGCCGGGGTTTATTCCTTTCTGAGTCTGGAAGGGAACATCATGTCATTGTGTCTCCTCTGTTAGCAAATATCTAAGGGGAAAAGTCCCCCGTCTCTTAATACTGACTCCTATTCAGCACAATCTACTGCTGCCACCAGATAGTCTGCTTGCTCAATCGACAGATGTTGACAAGGTGGATCCAAAGGTTTCAATCCAACTGTTCACACCCATGTGGCTCCCCACTGCAAAATTTCTAGCTATTCACTTTACTTGTTTTGAAAAGCAAGGAAGTTACACATCCAGAAACTATGCCAAAAAGTACTTTAAAAGATTACAGATTGAAGCAACAAACTGCAAGGAAATACTAGCACTTGGTAGTTTGTACACAGAGAAATTATCAAGAAGTTGTTAATCTGTCTCAGAGCAGGACTTGAATAACATGAAGTAAATAGGGCATGGGGCCATGCTCTGAACAAGGAAGAAACAAAATGTTAAATAGTTGCTCATTAAGTGAGCACCATCCGTTCCGGGCAATGAATAGAGCAGGGATCATGCAGAAAAAATGGTATGTGATAGTGTAATTAAAGACTGTCATAACATAAACACACAACAGGGCCAAAATTAAATCAGGCCTTTCTTACCTGGTGAGCGCATAATTTTGCAGCCTAATGATGTCTAAACACGTCTTTTTCTGTGTGCATGCACCATTAGTCATCACCATACCAAAACGGTGCTGGTTTTAACTAAACTTTAGTTAGCAAGCAATGTATTGAAACAGCACTTGCAGATTTCAAAGATTAAGANTGGAAAAGAAGCATGCATTACTGTGCCTCATCTTCCAGTACACGCCATGGGAACAGAGAGATGTAATTATTTCCCAAGATTACACAAGGGTTCTCTGGAAGACAGTCACGGGCCAGAGCGCGTAAATCCTTGGCTGAATCCAAGGCTTTGAGCATAGGGGCACCCACCTATCACATGTTTCTAGACTCTAGCAAAGTCTTCTGGTGGCCTCAGGTACCATCTGAGCATGACAATAAATATCATCACTGACTGCAAGCAAAGGAGAAGAAGATTCATGTATTATTGCTAGCGAACATTTCCTAAGAAGACAGGACACAAACACAGCAGTAGCTAGAGCTATTGCTCAGACTCACAATGGAAAAATGGTCTAAAGAACAGAGTTCAGAGAAGAGTAACCACAGGCCAAATCCACCTCTGCAATACACCTCCCCAAAGGGGGCCGAACTTCATTCATAATGTAAGCTTACTAAATAGCAAGAATGGCAGAGCCTTAGCAAACCTGCTACAATTTTAAAAAGTTTGCAACACCTTAAAAGAAGCATCCCACAGTTACCAGGATAACAATGACACTTACCTAATCTGTCATCTTTCAGCACACACTGTGCCTTCCTAGGCCTTGGGACTCAGGGTCCTACTTGTCTTTTGGGGTGAAATTGTGTTGTCCTATTCTCAGCTTAATTTTAAACATCATTCCCCCAAAAAATCAGTCTACAGCCCGCGACAATTCAGCACTTCCTTTTCTCACCTTTCACACAGAGGCAATCCAACACCAACCTTTCTTCAGGGCATCGCAGACTAGGTGTTTGCTCCTTTATTTTCAAAACCTCACAACCCTCGGGGAGATCACCAGTGAGAGAGGAAGGAAGGGAAAAGCCTAGGTTGGCTCCATTGCTTAATGCTCCAGGTTACTCATTTTGCTTCCCTAGAGTAGAAAATCATTTTGACTGCTAGACTCCCAGACCTTTTTCACCACGGGCTGAATCCCAAACCAGGCCACTGTCCTGGAATTTCTCCACTAACTATTGCTGTGATGTTTGCAAAGCCCTATATCCCTTCCTCGCTATTTTGCTGTTGCACAGCAAGGACCTTTTAGGCCAGCGACAAGTATCCAGGTTTTTCACTTGTTGTACGTTTGCCCCCAACCAAAATAATACAGTAATAATAGTTACCTTAATGTTTTCTCAGAGGCATGCAGTACTTTTTACTGCTGTGCTTTGTATATGAACACAACCACCACTGACCTTCAGGTGCAACTAAGAAAAACTTTAGTAAGTTTAAGAAAGTTGTACCAAATCTAACAGAAAGTGTCTTCCTCGCACTTCTATAACCCAGTACAGTTTCATATTCTGAGCCACACCTTCCTATAAAACACCCTCTAACAACTTCAAGAAAAGGTAAAATTTGCACACGTGAAATCTCATATCTGGGAAACCAGTCACAGTATTCTGCTTATATCGGTTATCAATCTAGGAAGCAGCATTGCACTGTGTGGCAAGGGGAAGCATTAGAAACACAGCTGAGACTTCTGCTTTTTGAGCAGGAATTTCATGTTAAAGCAGAAATGTGCTGCACTGTCAAATTAGTTTAGGGAAAAAAAAAAAAAATCACTGCTACACAAGAATTGGAAATAGAAGCACCCAGTGAGGAAAAGCCAAATCAACACCAAGCAATTGCTATGTAGTCTCACATTACGTGTGCCGACACTTTTCCTCCCCTCTCCCTCCGCTCTTACTTCACGTAGGAGAACAGCATCTGTTTCAGCTCAAACACCGACCGCGCATGCTGCGCAGGGACTCAGAGAAGATACGTTATGACCTCAACATACTTTTCCTCATGGTATATCAATCTCAGGGCCAGCACAGCCATCCCTGGAATGCACCACGTTCTGCAGGGCGTTTCCATTTTCTTTCCCCTGCTACTGCAAAAGGAAACAACATTGCTGCTGGTTTAGTCATCTGATCACATTTATGCCTGCTATAGCCTTAAGGATTTCATTGAATTTTGGATCAACGGGGTTTTGTGCCTGGATCCCACAGCGCTAACGAATAGTGAGCTCCCTCACTCTTTTGCACGTACACAAGAGATTTAAAGTGCTGTTGGGCACAGCTCCAAGTATACCTGCTTCTTCTCTCATTCTGTCACTTGGCAAAAAATTAAAAAAAAAAACAACAACAAAAAAAACCAAAAAAACCCAAAATAAACCCCCAAAAAAGATCAAAAAACCCCAAACACAAAAATTTAATGCAACAGTTCATTTACATGGTAAATGGCAGCATTAAACACCAGTCTATTGTCCCTTCTGAGGAAAGAGTCTCACCAGCTAAACCACCAACAGCAGATGCAATAAAAATCAGTTTCTAGGTCACCAAAGAGAAACAGAGATTTCAGTTTCAAAAGTATGCAAGCTATTGAGGAGTCTTGTTTTTCAAGAAGCTTAGACTGTGGGCCCACCACAGGCTCATTACAAAGCTCAAAACCATCAGGGTGATTAGGTGGTATGAGGGTATCCACGGGCTGGATAGCATTTAGCAATGCTGAATGTGAGGCACGTGTGACATGGCATGACTACAACTATATGTAACCTTGGAATTTAAAAAAAAAAAAAGGTCAAAAAATCAGATCTCCATTTTCAGTGGGTTCAACAAATCAAGGAAAAGAGAACGAGTGACAATAACTACAGACACAACTTGCACAAGGGACCGTGACAACTTGTTTTATATATATATATCATCCTTGTTAAACATATTCACGGATCTAACAGAGTATCGCTATGGTGAGTAATAAGGTGTTGGCACTGATACTGGTTTTTAACAGGACACATATATGTATACTGCACCGTCATAGTGAAAGCACTGAAGCTCTGGCCTTATCCTGAACAGAAGTACAAGCCTGACGTGAAAGTTCCTGTCTGCTCCTCTCCGTTTGTGTCATCGGGAGGGCACATACGGTCACAAGACTCTTTCAGGTCTTAAAACTCAGGGAGATGGATAAGAGATCCTAGTTACCTCGTTTCAGTAGTATATGCCAGCATCCCCCAAAATTGCAATAAATCGTGGTGATAAAACCTACAATTTCATCCAAACTAACTCATTCCTTACTCCTGAAGGCACCCAGGACTGCAACCCACATATTCACTGGATAGCTGAAGATAAGAACAAGTGACAATAAAGAACAGAAGTCTCTCTGCACCAAGAATTTACATAACTAGCTCCAGTTACTGCTAGACTGATTCCTTTAACTCCTCCATTACATTTTCCTGCATTTTTCAGTTAGCTCTAATAGCAAGAAACATAATAAATTATTATTAACTAGAAACCTAATTGATCACATTACAAGTACTTGAAAGTACAGATTAAGCAGCGCACAACTATTTTATTCTAATGAAGATCTTACACCTAGCAACCTGGTGCACTAGATAAGGTACCTGAAGCTACTTCACTGTGCCCAATCTGCCCTCCAACTTTGGACTTTTTGAAATATTTAAAATCTTTTCCCCTCCCTTTTGCCACGGAAGAGACCTACATGAGTCAGAGAAACATCGATTACAGAGGAGAAATTGTGTAATTAATTTTGTATATTTGACAGCAACTTCAATTTTTTCCTTCTATCTTTTTTCATCTACAGCAAGGATTTAGTTTTTTTTTTTTAAAGATGGTTTGTATTTTAACAGAGCAATTGCATTGAGCACTTCCTACTTCACATCATATAAATATGCCAATAGCACTAAAGAAAGACTGTGTGCAGAAACTATTTCAACTATTTTAACCTGTGAGAGGAGTCAGCAAATGGAAGGAAGGAGAAGACTGCAGTCATACGATCAGGTAGTGGTCCACAGACCTCCACGTGACATGGATGTCATTTTGGGAGTCAGTAAGCTGCAATACATTTAATCTTGCTGTTCCATACTACTGCAAGCACACTCCATGTGGTTGAGAATTGAGAGGATCTCTTGAAATTACAAATGCTGTAGCAGCACATTTATTTTTTATAGTGACTAGCAAACGTTGACATTAGACAAGCAGGCGCTGGTCAAATTGCCCAGGCTCTATGAGGCTGCCGTTCCATGCAACAAGAAGTTATCTGGCCTTATCCTGCCTTCAGAGGAAGCAAGAATTCAGAACAAGCAAAAAACTAGCAAAGAAGATTGCCAACAGTGTTTTAGAGAAGTTCTTTCAAAGCAGCATCCATTAACCCATCCCAGGCTTTCTCCCAAGGCTCTCAGGCACAACTCTCACACAAATGTGCGGCAGCAGGCTTCCCTCTCAGCCACTGGAACCAAGCCAGCTCTACTTCGGGCATCCCACAGCAAACCATCACACAACAGGTTGCTGCAAGTCTGTTGTACACAGTCAGTCCCTTGAAAAGAGAAGCTGAGCTGCTTACACCATGAGAGCCCCTTTTTAAAAAGAAAGCAGCTATATACATGCAGAGCTTGATTTGCCATGTGCAGAAATCGTTTACAACACTTGAAGAGGCAGCTGCCGAAAAGCAAATGCCAATTGGCAGTGTGGACAAGTTCCCTCTGAAGCCATCCCACGTGCACGGTCTCTCCAACACAACTTCTGCAGCCTCTCCTGAAGAGGCTGGAAAACCAAAGGCTTTCCCCTTGGTGTAAGAAAGGGATGTTCCCAAAAGCAGGGGCAGAGGGAGGGTGTCTGGAAAAAGTATAAAGCAAAGGAGGGGGGAAAGGAGCAGTAGGAAGAAAGAAACAGGGGCAAAATAAATAAGTAACAAGACGACGGAGCAAGACAGGAGACATTTTTTATATTGATACCCTCCACCATAGTATCCGTCAGAGAAAATGGAAACAAATCCAAGTATCAAAGAGAACAAAAGCACTGAGAGAAATGTGGAGAGAGCAAAGGCCAGGAATACCAGGGTCATACTCAAGTTACTCCTCCCCAGCAGGTCCTAAACTTTAGAGGCAAGATGTTAAATGAGGCTTTTGGACAGCCCATTCTGGCCTGGCATATCAGAAGGAAGCAGGGTCACCCACGCTTCCTAATTGTGCTACTCATTTGGGGATACAGGAGAAGAAATAAATTCAAACAAACAACTTTAGAAGCTGTTCCCAATGGCCAGAAGAGTCTCCGTGCTGGAGCAGCTAGCGCTTACCCACTCCGAAAAGCCTTGACTTCCTTACCATTTTTGTGTCACAGATTCCCACAGGGAGAGGCAACATGACCAAACCCACTCCCTTCCTTGATAAAAACAGAACCAAAAACCCAACCATCCCAGAGTCAGACCAATCAGACAAAACACCTGCAGGGCAGAAGCTCTCGAGTGAGTTGAACCGTTTAAAGTACAGGTAGAGGAAACAGACTCTGTGATCTGAGAATTTACAGATCTCATGTAACGCCTACATGCCATCAACAGTGATGCAGCAAGAAGATTGTTGTTGGTTTGTTTGGGTTTTTTTAAAATAAGCAAACAGCTCCTACTGAACTGATTAATGAGNATCAGAGAACTGCAGCAGGTAATTCCTGATCTATTTAAGGAACAAAACACTTTCTCTAAGGAATAGGTAGTGCGGGGCAATTCATTATTACAGGTCTCCAAATTAAATCATACTGCGAGTGTTTTGTAGTTAGCACCAAAAGTCAGCAACAAAGGGGCAAGCTGGGCAAGGGCTACCAGGGAGATTGTACAAAGGTCAAGGTTAAAAGAAAAACACCCCACACCCTGGCACAGATCCATGGGGCAGCTGCTGAGTCACACCCCCTTAAATGCTCTAACTCAGTGCTGTTCCACAGGAATAAGGCCACCAAGTGCTGGTGCTGTGCCAGAGCATGGCCCTGAGTTACAGGAGAGCCCTTCCTTCCCCAATGAGGTGCACAATGAACATGCCGAGAACTGCTGGACATGACTGGTGAAAATCCTTCTGTTACTGCCTGCGCACGGCTCTCACCATTATGTGCACATTCTCAGGCATAAAACAGAAGTGGGCATCACCGCTACTTTCATATAGATACATAAATATGCATACACACACACATCTACGTGCATGTATATCCACGTGCAGAAATTATACCTACAAACGTGTATATATAGATATATAGCAATATCATGTAATACGCTGCTCACACTGCACTCACCTCACTTCAAGCATTATTGTATACATGCACATATTCCCCCTCTTCACATTCAAACTAGCATTACAGTTTTGGCTTTCTCCATGGAGAAGCTGGGAAGGAGAGCATTGCCTACCAATATCATATTAGGAGAGAAACTCTCAGGGCATAGAGAGTCCTCGGATATTCTCCTCTTCCCAAGCAGAAGTAATGCACTTTTCGATTCCCTCCTCCTTCTTCCCTTAACCCTCCTTCCACCTTCTCCTTTCTTGCCTCTCCGGTACCATAAGAAAAATTACAGCACATTTCAGGATGAAAATGGCTACAGCAAAGTGAATGACTTGAAATTTCAAGGTAGGATCAGCTGCAAACAAAACCACAACGGAGCGGCAGGTAGCCAGCAGTACCTCCGAATGGCCCACATGGCTTTGCTGGGCACAGAAAGGCCACCGCTCCGCTGCTCCTCAGGTGACGCCGGGTGGCAGGAGCTCCAGGTGCCCCGGTGAGCAAAGCGATGCTTCCCGTTCTCCCGGCCGGCCGGAGGGACCTGGAGCGAGGCAGAGGGAGAAGCCGCAGGCTGCCGGGCAGGTCTCTGGTGGATCCCCCCATTTCTCCTGATTACGCATGCAGAGAAAACGGGGAAAAAAAAAAAGATAGGAAAGGGGAAAGAGAAGGATTTAAGGATTTTTATTTTTCATGTTTACTTATCAAAAGGTTGAACATTATGAAAACAGCACAACATGGTATCTAACTACAACAGACAACATTTTATTTAATCCAAAATACAAGGTCTTTGCGTGCTGGGAGGACAGGATTTATTAGGAAGAGACCCGAAAGAAACACAAGATGAGCACTCCCATATCAAGCTGTTCTCTGGGCCTCTGGTAAGATGGGAAGCAGTGTGAGGAAGAATATGGTGCCATTCCTAATTTTTTTGCTACGGAAAATAGTTGGTGTTCTGCCTCATTTAAACAGAAAACAAACCTGTACAGGTTGGAGGAAGGAGCCGGAGGAGATGAGTTTTATGCTGCCCCCTAAAAAAGTCAAATACAGTCATAAAATCCTGAGCACCACAAACAGACAGAAAAGTGAACACTACATGCAACCAGAGCAAATGTGAAAATGCAGCACATCTGGACTACAGAGCTTCATTCCTGCAAGCTAAATAACTGCCACATCTGGGCAACTGGATGCCACTGAAGCAAAGAAATAACCTGAAAAGGCCACTGGAATGTGAACCTACAGGAAGGGGGAGGTTGAGGGGAGGGGGAAGGAGGAGGGCACAGATTTTCCCCCAATTAGTTAACATTTGTGTTGCCTTTAGCCAGGCAGCTCCTGGAACATGCCTGGCAGACTGTAAATGCAAGTGTTAACAAGCGTGCCAGCTGTCAGTCCCCAGAAAACTCCTCGCTGGCTGCTTGCCCACCAGTTGCACCATTATGAATTACTTATCCGGTCAAAATAGGAGAAATCCTCTGCCAATCCATCGTACCTGCCCCCTGATTGATTGCTATTGCTGCTAGAGGGGCCAGAGGGAGGGCAGGTGGGCCTGAAATGTGGTCCATCCCCCATTAGGACCTAGAGGAAGGGCTGAAACAGGAGGGAAGCCAGGATGCTCCTGAAAGAGAGAAAAGAGTCCCTCTTCTCCTCCCTGCATTTGCTGCTCTCGCATTGTGCCAGCTCTGGCACTCCCCAAGCCCTTCCGGAAGCTGATTTAATTCACTACTGCAGAAACACGAATTCAGCGTCCTTTTCCATAACCTAGATACACTAGCTCACGCAGGAGGTGTGACAGGTTCCAGAGCCTGTGGCGCAGCACCGGTGGGAACACGAGAAGCGACGGGAGGAGCGAGACCTCCCGTTCTCAGTGGCTCCTATATCCACTCATCAATACATCTGCGCCAGGTATGGTTTGAGAGAGAAATGGATAAAAAAACAGCTTCTGTCAAACAAAAGACTTCTGACTTTTAACGGAGATACAGAATAGCATAGTTATTTGTGACACTAAGTGGGTGAGGGATACAAACTTCAAAGTATTTGATTTTTCTCCAGTGACTGCTGAGAGCTGCTAATTATCCCAATCATTCCAGAACTGGCTGGATATTTTCCCTCTTTTTCCATTCTGTAAGGACAGAAAGGAACAAACCTGATTTTACTACTAAACATCATCTGATATTTCTACAACCATGACATTGTGACTGAATAATCAAGCAGATGTTGCGAATGGAAGGAGTTAAGCCAGAGAAATTTTAATATGTTGATGCTTCAAGTCAGAGCTCCCACAGAAAAAATAAATGTTAGTCTTCCCAGAGTGAATTTGAATTGAGCATTTTAGAGATCAGTTCTTCACATCTGGTCTATCTACCCAGCAAAAGTTATCAGGCAGCAACAGAGTAACAAAAAAAACCAAACAAACAAAAAAAAAAAAAACCCCACACCCACCAAAAAAACCCCGACCAAAAACCCAAAACCAGAACAGAATGAAACCTTGGTGCCCTCCAAATTTGCCAAGTGTGTGCCATCTAATTCATTGGGGCAAGTCCATCTCCCACAGTGCTGTATATAATAATATATATTTTGCACACACAGGTGGCAACACTTGAAAAGCACAGCGAGCATAACAAGTTACTTACAGTTTGAGTCCATTGCAGGAGAGGGAAAAGAAGTCATAAACCAAGCACACGCCAAACACAGTGACTCCAGTTTCTTTCACCAGCATTGCACAGGTCCCAAGGAATAAACTAAGCAGCAAAAAGAATGGGGAGGCAGTGGGAGGGAAATGTTCCCCAACATAAAGCTGATCCACGCTCCTGAAAAATAGATTTGACATAAATATTTTAACTTCTCTGTTATTTTCATGTTTACTACATTCACACAAATACTGAGATGCTTTTCCTTAATTTCTTAAGATGCTGGTAATAAGTGACATAAACAATCTACACTGTTCGCTGATAAATGAGGAAAGGTTTAGACACAGCACAAAGGGAAAACGCAAATATTGAGAGGTGCACCAAGAATTTGAGCAGAGGAGGGAAAAAAAGACAAGCAGAAAGATAAAGTGGACTTGAAACAGTCAGAGGAAGGCAGAGTAAGTACAAAGACAGAAAGGGCAGAAAAACACCTGCTTTCTGTCATCTGGAACACACATGCTTAATTCTCCTTATATGACAAAATGCACTATGCAAGCAAAAATTCCTCCATCCCACCCACACTCCCCTGAGTCAAAGATGTGTCCTAATCATTAATAGACTGGGCAGCAAGCCTGTATGAGAGGGAAGAAAGTAAGGAAGAACCAAAATCAAACAAGCCGACTCCTGCGGGGAGACTACCAGTTTTACGCCTTTGAAACCTTCTGATGAAAACAGTGCTACAGATTTGTAGCAAACAGCCCAAGAGGGATATAAGCAGTTTTTCCACGTGGCCATGATGACACAGTACTATTCCTAAATGAAATAACAATGCAAAAGGGGCAGAAACCCCATCCGAGTAAAGCTGTTTCTTTATCTATACTTGTTTAGTCACAGTTTTAGGACACAGACCAGCAAATGGTGCCAAGTTTTCATCTGAAAAAGATGCAATCTAGTCTAGACGCAATCCTTAACTCTCCCAGACCAGGTATTTCAGAGTCCCACAGTCACAGCGTGTATTTCAAAGGCAGGCATGTGTCCATCCGTTCTTCACTCTACATACAGACAATTTGCCTTCAGCTGAAAACATTTGTTTTATAATTTTTAGCTCTACAAGCACTCCTCTAGTGTATGGTCAGCTGTAATGTCAATGGAAGAGGGGAGGGGACCTTAAATGTTGACTTCTCTTTTGATGTTTATTTGTTCCCACAAGCATCACTTATTTGGCACCACGGCTGAAAGCAGGGGCCAGGGCACTTCCACGCAGCAGTGCTGGGGGAAGGACCTCTGCCAACAACAACCGAAAACTGACAGGTTTCCCCTTTGTCTCCTCCTCAGATTAGAGCATCTCATGATATTACCGCAACCGATAGCAAGGATCCATACCTATTATAGGAGAGAAAAGCCAACAGAAAGAGTAGACAGGCTAGGACATCCGCTCTGCCTACTATACCTGTTACCTAAAAGGAAGAGAGACACACAGGTGTAAAAGCACATAAATAAAACGGCATGCACATTCACTGACTGTTTCAATGATCCATGCTAACTGCTACTATTTTAAGCTTTTTAAATTTCACTGTTATCCTCCCTCAATATAGTGAAATGTTACTTGGTTAGTGTAGGGTATGCTCAGTTTTGTCTGCTGCATTTCTCACTTGGCAAAACAAATGAGTAAGCCAACAGTTAAGTCATTCTTTATTTTCTTATTAAAATATTAATAAAGTTGCATAAAGAAATGCCAAGTTTAGGGATCTGTTTTAATTTTGTATAATAAGGCTCAAATGAGAAATGCATCCAACTCCCAGAACTGAGATTTGTTACAGAAAAAGACTAATGAAAGAGCAAATCTTTGGAGAAGACTTACTATATAGGAATGAGTTAATAATTAATATTTGAATGAACTTTATCACCAAAAAGCAATAGAGTGGTATGTAATTTATTCTCTTTCTGAATAATCTGAGTTTATGAGAGTTTTTTCTATATATTAATTAACCAAATCTTTTTATAAGAAAGGCAATACTGAAGAAGAATGTATAAACACTCTTTTTACAAACTATTTCAATATTCCATTTCATAAAGATCTAAAAATTGCCCATAAAGCAAATAAAAGGCTCTTTGAAATTTCGCCTCTTTTCAGATTACATAATTAAGCTATATTCAGCGCTCTGGCATTTATTTTAACCTTTCTAAGTTCTGACCCAGACAAAAATAAATTCAAAGAGTGCCTCTTCTAAAACCTCCCTTATAATATAAAGCTGTATTATCAAAAGGAGCCTAGCTGATTAGTTCACACAAGACAGCACAGGGAGTAACTGTAAAGCTCGTGGCTTTTTGTTATTAAGGTAATCTCTTCTCAAAAGTTCTCAGCCGCGGCAGCCGTTTCCCTCGCTCATTTACAAAGGCTTGTAACAAGAGCGTGCGATGTCAATGGTACCTCAGCTAACGAGTGCACTTCTTTTTTTTAAGTATGGATAGCCAGACATGGCATTTCCTTCTCAAAGACAGAAGGACTCGTTTTATCTATAGAAGTACCTCCCCACGCTAACAGACTGCAGTTTTAGCATGACTATGTCTTCAAATGTTTCCTTATAATGAACAGAAAAATGTCCAATATGAGCTGTCGCTCTGTAAACTTACCATAACATTTATTAAGCTAACAAGTTTTTTCTGAAGATGATACTCCTAGCTTTTAACTGAAATCAATATAAATTAATCCATGGGTCATGTCACCTCTATCTGAGTGATCTCCTCCAGAATACACACTAACGCTCCCTTCATTTTTTCTCCCTTAAATTGATGACTATAGGGGATGACTGAAGGCATGCAACAATGTCCCAGCAGGAGAGCGCGGCCTCACCGAGGTCTTTGGTTTCAGAAGACTCTACATTTTCATCAGCTGAATGACTGTCCATTTATCCCCGGCATCGCTGATTACGACTGTCAATTAGAATTTAGTGCCGGAGCAAGAAGGTGGCAAGTATGAATACACTTTTTTCTTAATGACTCCTGCAAATTATTTAAAATATAGTATATTTGCACCTTTGTTCCTCCACAGCAAAAATCACAAGTACCATATTCTGTATGACTCAGAGGTTTCTTTAAAAAAAAAATTAAATTTAAAGTATGCATCTATTTTTAGCTTCCGTGTCACCATTTTTTTTTGTGTCACATACTTACAGCCTCGGTGTGAATGGGATGCACAGCAAAGAACAGCGCCGTGACAAAAGCAAGTCGACAGTCCTTGAACACAGCTTTGTCACAAGTGTACATCAGCACAAGAGTCACTAGACAGTGTAAAATTACATTCACTGCATGGAAATAGAAGGGGTTCATCCCAGCCAGCAATATGTTTAACCTGTAAGGAAACAAATCGGAACCGTTACCAGACTGGAGAGGTCTTGTAATAGCAGGACATCTTTCAAATACTCTAAATTATGCTTTTTTGCCTGATTTGCAGTCTTCTAATGTAAGTGCTATTAAACTCATTAGTGCAAATCGCTCTGAACTTCTGGCTTATCTGATTAAAGGGAAACCACTTCCCCAATTTTTAAAATATGCGGTTGAATTTGGCAACCTTCTTGACACCGAGATGGGAGAGGCTTGTGCCCTCCCAGCACAGTTTATTGCAGTGAGACAGTGTCCGTGCTTTCTTAGCAGCAAATAACACCGTCCAACATCAGAAGCACGGCATTTGTCCTGTTTCCCTGTTGGCACTTTCTCTGGTTGTCTCAGCCACGTGGCAGCTTTACAGTCTGGGTAGTTATTTTCTACTATGAAGTAGATGCTTTCGCTTGGGAACAGCCAAGACAAGGACTCGGTAAGGCACTGGAGCATCTGCTTGGTGTTACAGACGCATTTATTCCCGTTTAACTTTTAAAGTGCTTTCACATACCGAAGGTTAAGCATTTATTTAAATGCTTTAGTGACATCAGAACTATACTAAGAAGCTGGTCTAGTAGTTAGCATCATTTTTATAAGGACATTGATGTTAAAAGATAAGTTAGCTAACATCACCCTAGACCCAATGAGACAATTAGGGTCATTATTATTTGTGTCAATCCTAAAAAACCAAGTATAACAAGCTGTTATGACATTTGCTTTACAGCATGTATTAACACATTTTTCTGGTCACTGTTTTTTAACAGCCAGCTTGCTTAACAGCTGCTGACAGGCTTTGCCTTACATGCAGTTGAAGATCACTCGATTCTCTTTAGAATTTACTGCACCTGTACATTTGGACAAATATATATATATATACACACACATACATGTGGTGTCTCTATCTAGGGAAGACTCCATATATGAACAAGGAATTTGGAAGTACTAATGTTAAAGGACATTAAAAAAAAAAAAAACCAAAAAAAAACCCACAACACAATAGACAAGACACCCAGTGAAAAAAAGACTCAGTCTAAATATTTTGCATGTAGCCATAAACGTGCTAAAGGGACAATAATCCTTCCTGTTGTTACTAACAGAACCCAGGTCTCCCATGACATACATGATGCAACAGCAAAGCCACTGAGTCATTGCCGCTATGCAAGCACCTTACCTTTTTTTGTAAGGCAGAGGAGGTGTGGTGTGTCTGCAAGGGCCAGACAACATATGCTTTTTATAAATACTCTCCACATTCCTTACTCATAAGCAACGGAGTGCTATCTGTCCTGGGCTGCATTTTCCAGGCCAATCTAACTTTACCAGATCAGGAGGCTTACTTGTGCATTCCCGCTGTGCTCCCACTGGAGTGCTTATGGAGTCAATAGCTGAAACCCAGAGAGTTTGGGAAAAGTGAGATTTTAGCATGACTTGACCTTTCCCTTTGAAGCATGGGTTGATGCAGCTACATTTTGACAAGATATCAGTCTTGTGTGATTCACGAATACACGAAGAGTTGGGGCTTTGTCTTTTTTTTTCCCCCCGTTTCTCCTGCAAGCCACTTCAGGGCAGCAGCATAGATCACTTTCCCCTCATTTCTACCAGCACAGAATGACAAACCACAACAAAGGTCAGTAACAGACACCCAGACAGTGTTTCAGCTGTAAATATGCTGCAGCAGCGGGAACCCCCAGGCCTAAATCTTGTTTTCAGCACGCTGCAGGGAACAAGGGGCAGCGCAGGGCCACCCTGCCCCAAAGGAGCCAAAGTTCCTGCTCAGAGGCACCTGCAAACGCGTGCAATGGCAGGGACCACCTGCAGGACCCGTTCTTTACACAAATGAATCGTTTCTGGCTGTAAATCAGCCAGGGGGAGCACAGTCGCTCCTCCCCAAATGCCAAAGTGTGCTCTGGCAACCTGATTTCTGGAGAAAGCAGATGCGGGCAGGTGAGGACAGCGAGGACAAGTGCTCAGGCTATAGGGCGATACGAACCCATGCACCAAAATGTGAGAGATTCTCATTTATTTATTTATTTGGCCAAGATGTGAGGACCAATCACAAAAAACATGACATCTGACAACACTCTTGAAAAAAATCTTTCATTAGTCTCCATGGATCACATCTGATCACTTCCCATGCTGCAAAACAGGTCTACTGGCAGGAGAGGCAAAACCTTCTAGGGGATGGATCTTCCTGCCCCCATCAGGTCACCTATCCCAAAGGCAGGGTGTGCTCTTCACACCTCTTCTTGAGGCAAACATCAAGTCAAAAAGGCTTGTAAACTGCGAATTGTCTGATGCAAGTTATCGAAAACAGTAGGTAAAAGCATCAGCCTCACGGCTTGGCTATTCCCCTGTGTATTCTTAAAAAAAAAAAGCGCCAAACAAAACACAAACATAACAGCATCATGGTATTCAGATAAGCCTTCCATTAAACAGCAAAATCTGACTGCAAGCATGCCTCAGTGTATGTTTTAAATACCATCTTTGGCGGTCCGCGAACACTAAACGTGAATGTGTGCAGGTGCTATATGCACACCAGTGTTTTTTGCTGCTAAAGCTCTTTGTCATAAGAAATTAGGCCACATGGCAATGAAGGAAACATTCTTTTGTCCTGAAACAATCCCAGCAGAATGATTTTGAAATGTTAGCAGTGGCTGAGTTTATCGTATGTCAAACGGGTGAGCAAATCTGGGGCTCCAAACAGCTCTAATCCAAACCACAAGAACTTGACAAAGCTCCCCAGCACGCTCATCCACCTATGGGGGGAAAAAAGGCAGCCTACCATGGAAAGCCAAATTTGTTCCACTGCAGAGCAACTACGGAGCAAATTCTGGGCAAGGGAGTGGGAAAGGATGGGTAAACCAACAAAAATAACTTCTCCCTTCTTAACGTTTAATACCCTTATAGAGATTCAGTCCTGTCTTTGTTTACTGGCAGCAGCATTATCACAGAGTTGTGCTGTAATTATACATGCTATACAGCTCAGCAAACAAAGAAAGTAGAACAGAGATAGGAATCTCAAAATTATGTAAGAAGTGGTGTTTCTCCAACATGATGTTCATGAACAGAAGCTCTGAGGCAATTACTCTACTTTGTTATGGGAGGGGAGGTTTGTCCTTATGTTTCCGTATCTAAACTGGCTCACAAATGGGGAAAATCTTTCATTTTTTAAGTCACAAGCCCAAAAGACACCAATACTGCCATCATTTCTAATTTGCAGCATTGTGTGGGCTGGACCACCCTCGTCACTTCTGCATTAAAATTGCAACATCTGTCTGAGCTAAAGCACAACTTGTAAGATGCACGTTACAGCCTTGGTAGCGCACACAACTAGAGCACACGTATTTTGGGCTGGTCAGCCTTTTTGAAATGACTGCTTGTCAAAGCAGAAAGGTGTTGGCAAATAGCATTCTAAAGATTTGGAGCTGAGTAAACCAAGTGACCACGTTCCTAGGAATGGAGACACTTGAAAGAGACACCACCATCTCAAACAAAGAGGTCTTTCCTCTGGGGAGCCTCCTGCGAAACACTCGGAGAAGAGTTTTACATTGCTTCAACACCCCTGCTAGAACAGTCCTTGGAGGCAAAGGGCGCGCTAAGCCTCAAGAGAAGTGGTGAACAGCAGTTCAAATGCAAAGGTCCTCAAAAGGCCCAGGGGAAAAAAGGGGAAGGAGCAGTCTCTTGATACTAGGTGACATTGTCAGTTACCTTCCAATAGAGCTGATCAGCATCACCCAAGCCACCACCAAAATAAAAACTCATTACAGGGATCCCAGCATTGATCACATGCCCCATCAGGGCAGAGAAGGCTGCACTGTAACATGTATTCAAGCAAAGATTCTTGTCCCAACACCGGTCTTTGCGTCCAAGTGTTGCAGCATGTGTGGTTTAGAGTGTCACACCCAAGGCAGGGCACTGCCAAAAATGCATGCCCAAGCAGGAGGTCTACCAAAATAAGAGGCATATGCCCTAACACAGAAATCCCTTGATTTTGTTAAGGCTAATGGATGTTTTCCAGGAACAGCGGTGTAGTTTGCCTTCCCACCTACAGCAGCTTTTCCGTTCCTCCACTGTCCGCGCTAAGAAAAGGAATTACATAGCTCTGCTCTCAGAAAGAGACTTTCACAGGCACCAGCTGTTGAAAGTCCACTGAGTAAAGCTTGTAAAAGAGCTCTCCAGAACAAAGCAAATCACTCTTGCTCTTAAAAGAATAAATAACATCTATCAGTACCCCAGTTAACCACTTGCCCGCCCTCCCTCCCTCCAGCACAGCCACCTCATTTGAAGAATGGCATTTGTAGAGTAGGGACTGTGCAACATGCTACCCTCAAGCCACGGGCACTTACTTCTCCTCTAGATAAGTCGTCAGACAGGGACATATCTCCTTGGGTAAGCAATTCCCCGTACTGAGGGCCTGGAAATCAAGTGGGACTCAGTGACTTCATCCTCACAGACCCAGAACCAGAGGTATCTATGCTGCAAGAGTACGGGCTCACAGACAAATCCCATACGTATCCAGTTACGGTATATAATCACCAGCACCCCTGGGCTCTAATATAGTGCTTTTTATCCACTTGTACACACGAAGACTCATTCAACCTTTTTTAAGGCCTCTTATGATTTAATAATATTGTAAACCATAATTGGAGAGTTTCTCTTTTATAGACTTTGTTATTATCCCTGGGCAGCTCTTGTTTAGTTTAATCTGTTTTATTATTTTCAAAAGACTAACAAAAACCACAACATGTTATGAAATAGAAATGCACAGGATAATAGTGGTAATTTGTTATAGCGAGTAACACTTAATGGAAAGTCTCAAGAGCATCCCACACCTCATAAAACCCCCACAGTTTTTAAAGAGGAAGGCTCACATGCAGATTTATAGAAATTAATCTAACATACAAGGATGGATTAAGTTTCCTGTGGTCTTCCCTTCCTTTTGGAATTGTGTGATATAAATGACAAACCTTATGCAGACTAATGCCTGATTTCAGTGCATGGTGGAATCTCCTTATAAACTCCACAGATGCATCTACTGTGTGCCAGGAAAATGAGCATCTGCACTCCAAAAATGGTGCAGCTGCATCAACGGCAATAATGGTTGAAGCTCTGTGTGGAAATAGCTCAAAGATTAACGAAAAACCCGCAGCAGTAAAAAGAAAATAAGCCCCCTTTGCAGCAGTGTTCGTGCAACGGCCAGCACAAGCAGAGCACAGTTTCCGCTGCGGTGCGGCAGCACTTTGTGTTGATAATCTTTTTATAGTACAGTACAACGCCTCAGAATTAAATGGACAATAAGGCTTAAATGGTTTGTTACTTGATTTGCTATAGTGGGGATGGGTGAGAAGACAGAGGCCATATCAATTCCCAAGCTATAGCAATTCCCTTAAGAGCACAACAGTCATCACTTACAAGAGCACTAGTTAAGTGTTGGCATTCAAAGCAGGTTATTGACTTCCAGCAGGGTTAGGAAAAGAAAACAGAAATCACAATTAGACCGGGAAGCAGCAGCACCTTGGAAGCGGTAAATATGCCCAGGCAAAAGTTTCTAGTGAAACCCTAGAAAGCGTGGTTCGATGATCATTCCTGTGTTACGAATACCAACAGCATCATTCACACGACTTTAGATTTGTCTCCACAAACGGCCTTGGAAAATTAAAAAAAGCCAGACGATGGCAATTTACAAACTGAGAAACTAGGTGTCATTTTACCCAGATCTTGAACAAAAGAGAGTTTGTCTTCAAAATTATTCTTGAGTATTGTTTTGGCAAGAGCAATGCACTGAAAAAAATGAACATCTCACGAAACTCTTTAGTAGCCATTGAGCAGTCCTCTTCCAAGCACTGAGAAAGAGATGGGACGAGATCAAGAACCAAGCTAGGACAGTCGTTCATCAAGAAGATAAAACAACGCTAACAGAAATTTAGTCTAAAGTTATTAGGCCTAATGAAGAGAATATTTCCAACTGGGTAAAAGTTTTGCCACCAAATTTAAAATAAGTTTGGTAATCTTTCAGCTCGAGCTGCAGACCACGGAGGAAGTGCCATTTTAATTTATACAGAAGCAAAGGGGAGAAAAAAAAACCAAAACCAAGAATAGCGAGTGAAAAGAGAACAGCCCTTTTTTTTTTTTTTTCCCTTTTAAATCTGAGAGACAATATATGAGAAAACCCAGGAAAGCAGTCAGAAACACAGCGAGTAAATGCAGAGAAATGCCTTTAGCTAACCAGCAGCAGCCAGAGCACTTTATTTTCATGGACTCTAAAGAATATTGACAGGGATGCTCCTGTGGGAAAGAAGGTTGGTCCAAAGCTGAGCCTTTTAGGTAAAAGAACACAAAAGAAAATTAAGGGTGACATTGGTGCAAGAGGAATAGGATGCCAGGTGAGAGAAAATCCCCAGGAATTGGTAGGTGTTAAATAGAGACAGAACACCACTGAAGCAAGCGGCAAACATAGGCGTGACTGGATTCACGTCAGCCAAGGCTTTCAGGAGAATCTGCCTGGACCTTTTAGTGGACTCTTCCCCTCAAAATAAAAGGCTTTTAATTCAAGAGACAGACAAATTTTATTGAGTATTAAGGACTGACAAAAATGTTGCAACTAGGCAGAAATCCAACGTGTTTTGCACGCACCTCTCCTCCTGGGCAGATCCTCACCTCTGGGCTTGGCTGCAAGCAGCGCAGCAGCACGGACCCCCAGCAGGGTCTGCATCCTCCCTCCCCGGGCAGGGAGCTTCCCCCAACCCTCCCCAGGAGTCCTGGCCTCCTTCCAGGGAGTGCAAGCAACCCTGCCAGTCCCCTTAGAGAAACACAGCCCAAACCTACAACCAAAAAACATCAGACACCTGCTACAAAAATTACATTCAAGGTGGGGGGGGG